>PVJI01004913.1:0-102633 GCA_004026765.1 Micronycteris hirsuta
GCTAGTTGTTACAGTTTTTGAATTTAGGAAATCTTTTTGAAAGCCTCCAGTTTATACTGGACTCCATGGCATAGAGAAGGCAAAGAGCTTTTAAAAAGCTGATTCTTCCAGAAAAAGTATTTCTTTCTCATATACTATTATTTATAAAATTTAAAGGCATGGATGTGAAAATAGATGGATCTTGGTAACTGTAATGATTCTGGTTAAATATCAGTTGGAATGTTGTTGTTTTTCTTTTTCTTTCTTCCGTTCTTTTCTTTCTCTTTCTTTGTTTCTTTTTTTTTTTTTTTTTTTTTTTTTTTTTTTTTTTTTTTTTTTTTTTTTTTTTTTTTTTTTTTTTTTTTTTTTTTTTTTTTTTTTTTTTTTTTTTTTTTTTTTTTTTTTTTTTTGGCTGTGAGGTAGGTGACAGTGGAGTGAATAAGGATCCCACATAACCACTGACACTTTCCACCTAGGCTTTTATAGATTGTATTATAGTTCCAAGCCAGTCAGAAAGGGACCTATACCTAGAAACGGTCTTAACACCAGTAGACAATAGAACTTATAAGACTTTTTGTATCTTGAATGTTCCATAGACATGTATCACTATTCAATTTAACCAATTACCCAGGCAGGATAACCCTTTTGTACCAACAGTACAAGTCCATTGATCCTTTGATCTGGATGTACTGAACCTAGAAAATAGCATGCAGAAGATAAATTAGAAGTACACATTATTTTAGTAAACTGAATCAGGAATTTTTACAAACTCTGCTTAAAAGGGAAAGCCCACAAAAATTCAATAATTAAAAGTCTGGCATACTCAGCTGAAATCCCTGTACATCAAGAGTATGAAATAAATATGTGTTAAGATGATGTTTTTGCATCTGTTTGATTTTGTGAATGTGCATAGTTGATTTTTTAGATTGCCTAAATTGTAAAATTCTTTATCATGATCTGAAAGTTTTCCAGATGTTCTTTTATATAATAGGAGTTTGTCTAGTTTTTATCTCTATTTTAATCATATACTCCGAAAAGCATGAACACACAAGGAAAGTAATGAGAAGCTACCTAGTAACATCTCTCTATACACTGTCTGCTACAAATTGCAGCATGTTAAGGTAAGCACTTAATAGTTACTTTGGAGCAATTTTAAAAATGGTTCATCTTTCTTTTCTTTGTTGTTAGTTACTTTTAAATTATGCTTAAATTTCATTTTGTTTCTGTGGTCCTGTCCCTGTCTTTACCTTTTCTCCTTTTCCCCATGATACCTCTCCTCATCACATCCTTCCATGGAACTGGCAACATTCTACAGGGATGTTAAATAAATGTGTTTTATTTTTAATCCTTGTGGAATGTTATCCCTTCTCAAACACAATTCCTTCTATAGATAACTTCCATCATTGGCTGGTATAGTAATAGCGATGAATATAAAGACTCTGAAATTACAGACGTGACATTATGGCTGAATCAAACAGTAGGTGCTTGAGAAGCGGAACAACAATAGCACTGAACACTTACTATAGTGTGAATCAGTAAATTAATCAGTTGATCAATTTATCCAGCAAATACATATTAAGTATATTTTATTGATTATGCTATTACCGTTGTCCCATTTTTTCTCCCTTTATCCTCCTATGCACTGAACCTCCCCCTACCCTCCAGCATCCACCCTTTTAGTTCACATCCATGGGTCATACATATAAATTCTTTGGCTTCCCGTTTTCCTATACTATTCTTAACCTCCTCATCTACTTTGTATTTACCAATCATGCTTTTTATTCCCCATACCTTTTTTCCTCCCTCTCCCCACTGATAACCCTCCCTGTGATCTCCATTTCTTTGTTTCTGTTCCTGTTCTAGTTGTTTTCTTATTTTTGTTTTTCAGATTCAGTTGTTGATAGTTGTGAGTTTGTTGTCATTTTATTGTTTATAGTTTATGATCTTCTTCTTTTTAATAGATTAGCCCCTCTAACATTTTGTATAATAAGGGCTTGGTGATAATGAATTCTTTTGGCTTCACCTTATCTGGGAAGTACTTTACCTACCCTTCCATTCTGAAGGACAGCTTTGCTGGATAGAGTAATCTTGGATGTAGGTCCTTGCCTTTCATGATTTGAATACTTCTTTCTAGCCTTTTCTTGACTGAAAGGATTCTTTTGAGAAATCAGTCGTATGGGAACTCCATTGTGGATAACTGCCTTCTTTTCTCTTGCTGCTTTTAAGATTCTCTCCTTTTCTTTTCTTTTTTTTTTAATATTTTATTTATTTATTTTTAGAGAGAGGGGAAGGGAGGGAGAAAGAGAGGGAGAGAAACAGCAATGTATGGTTGCCTCTCACATGGCCCTCACAGGGACCTGGCCCGCAACCCAGGCATGTGCCCTGACTGGGAATCGAACCGGGACCGCTTAGTTCCCAGCCTGCCCTTAATCCACTGAGCTACACCAGCCAGGGCCCAAGATTCTCTCCTTTTCTTTCATCTTAGGCAATTTAGTTATGATGTATTTTGGTGTGTTCCTCCTTGGATTCGATTTCTGTGGGACTCTCTGAGCTTACTGGACTTCCTGGAAGTCTATTTCCTTCACCAGATTAGGGAAGTTCTCCTTCATTATTTTTCAAATAAGTTTTCAATTTTTTGGTCTTCTTCTCTCCTTCTGGCACCCCTTCAGATGTTGGAATGTCTGAAGTTATCCTGGAGGTTCCTAAGCCTCTCCCCATTTTTCAAATGCTTGTTTATTCATTCTGTCCCAGTGGATTGTTTGTTCCTTCCTTCTGTTTCAAATCATTGATTTGAGCCCCAGCTTCCTTCTCTTCACTGTTGGTTCTCTGTATATTTTCCTTTATTTCACTTTGTATGGATTTCATTTCTTCCTTTGTTTTGTGACTGAACTCAATCATTTCCGTGAGCATCCTGATTACCAGCATTTTGAACTCTGCATCTGATAGATTGTCTATCTCCTCGTCACTTAGTTCTTTTTCTGGAATTTAGATCTGTTCTTTCATTTGGGCTATATTTCTTTGTGTTGATGCACCTGTTATGTTGTAAGGGGTAGAGCCATAGGTATTCACCAGGGTGGGGCAGCCCACTTCGTTGCATTGTGGCACTGTATATGGGAGAGGGATCAGAGAGGAAAAAATAGTGTTTGCTCACTTGCTTGGCTCTCGTCCCAGTTTCCATCACTTCCCACAAGTGGAGTATGTTCTTTCAATAGCTGATTCCCCTGGCGGGTGGTCTTGTGTACATTCTAGAACCTCATGGGTCTCTCCAACGGACTCTCTTGTGAGGCTGGGAGCTTCTCCCACTGCAGCAAACCCCACCGATTTTTACAGCCAGAGGTTTTGAGGCTTTAGTTTCCTGCGCTGGTACCCTGGGTTGCACAGTTTTCTCTCTCCCCAGTTGTTCCTCCCACCTTATCTGCACACGAGTGTGGGGCCACTCTCTCTACCAGCCCCCATCTCACCTGTGCAGTCTACTGCCTTGCTGTGGGTTGTCTCTGCCTCTCCTACCAGTCTGAATGAATGTTTCTTCTTTAACTCCTTGGTTGTTGAACTTTCATGCAGTTTTATTTTCTGGTATTTCTGGTTGTTTTTTGTTTTTAAATTGGTTCTTATCCTTCTTTTGGTTGTATGAGGAAATAAAGTGTTTCTACCTACACCTCCATCTTGGTTGGCCAAATCAGCAAATACATATTAAATACCTTTTTTATATCAGGTATATTTTTACAGGCTGTGATATAGCAGTGATCAATCTCATCTTATACAGGTTTTATAGTCTAATGAGTCAAGATAGGAAAAGGAAAATAACATACTTTTAGTTAAAGATACATGCTATAAAAATAAAGCAGGGTCTTGGTAAGAAGGCTCAAAAGAAATTTGATAACTGTTTGTAAGAATGGTTAAGAAAGTCTTATCATATGGAGGTGATATTGGATCCTTAAACAGCCTTTACCTAACTCCATGGGTTCTTTTCCTGCCATAAGTATGTGAAGAGTGTTTTATAATCAGGTTAATAAATAATAGAGTCACTGTAAAAATTATGCAAATGGTAAAAAGGAAAGTAACCATAATCATCGACAACAATTTTTGGGAAGCTGAGCAGAGGGATATACAGATTATAACTGACCATATTATGTACATACCTTTTACATTAAACACATATTTTTCCCAACAATATGCTTTAACCTTCCAAACCATATTCTAGGGAAGTGATGGAGTGAGAATTTCATCAGGAGAAGCAGCTTACTAATTTGTGTTTGGTTCTGTAGTCACAGATGGGCCAGACTCAAAGTGCTCAGGCCAATATAGGATAAATTTATACCCTAAATTTGTAAATCTGACAAGAAAAATACTGTCATTTTAAAATTTTCTCCAGTATTTAAAAGCATTCTTCTAATATAATTTCACTCACTCAAATTCTGGAAATCATGTCAGGGAGTTTGTGACAAACTCTTTGCCATGATTTAAAGAGGACTACCACAAATGGATTCAATTTTTTTTTTTAACATTTTTGGGATGAAACATTTTACAAATGAGACTCATTTTAGCATCATTTTTTCATAATTAGCCCAAATATGTTGATCTTTGGTTCATTTGATTACATTTTGCATTTTATTTTTACTTTGCAAGTTGCTTGCTAATTTTTCAATTTTTTTTATAAAATTCCGTTGATCTCTGTGTTTGCACAATTGTAGTTCTAAATTTGAATAAAGTGTAAGCAGATACTAATAAATCAAGAACATCTATACATTAAGTTGTATAGACTTACTTCCTTATTGGGAAAAGGAAATATTTGTTAATTAGAAAATTGGTAATTTAAATTGGTTTAAATTGCATTTTGAAATTTCTATATTTTTCTCTTTTAAAAATAATTAATGCAACTACTCTTTCAAAATAGTAAAGTTTTTGCCTTTTTGTAGACTTTTCTCAAATACTTTATATGTAATATCACCTATCACACTGCTGCCAAAAATAACCAAAAAAAAAAGTCTTCAAAAGTACATATTTAGTTTAAAATCCTTGTGCAATTCAGCTCTGTTAAGAACGATTCACTCAGTATTGGAAGAATCAAACCTCAGGAACTGTAGAAATGTTTAGATCTTGGTACTAATCCATCCTGGTGTTCCTCACAAGGATGTCTCCTGGTTCTGATAAAGCTTTCTCAACTAGACAAGCTGGACTAGAGAGAGTGATATTACCCAGTATCATGCTCAGTAAATTCTGCTTTCCCAGTTATTTTGCCTACTTATTTCTCAAGTAAAAATCTAAGCCCAATATTTGTAGAAGGCATATCAAGCTTACACTACTCATGTGGTATTTTTTTTAATCAGGAACTTGAGATATTTATGATTTATTCTAGACTATCCCACTAGCTAATTTGGTGACTTTGCACAATACATTTCAATTCTTTGTGGGGGAGGCCTCTAATTCCTCAGCTGTAAAATGAGGGTCTCTTACAGATACAGAATGTGTTTTGGGCTAAACCGTGTTCTCCCAAAATTCATACCTTGAATCTATAATGTCCAGTTCCTCAGAATATGACTTTTTTTGGAGGTAAGACATTTAAAGAGGAGGGAAAGTTAAAATAAGGTTGTTGGAATAAGCTCTAACCCAATCTTATGTCCTTGTAAGTAGAGGAAATTTGGATACACAAATAACATTCAAGGATGCTCACATATGGAGAAACGGCCGTGTTAGGACACAACAAAAAGGCAGCCACCTGTGAGACAGGGAGAGGGGTCCTCAGAAGAAACCAATCATGCCAACGTTTTAATTTTGGATTTCTAGCCTACAGAACTGTAAGAGTAAATGTATGTCTTTTAAGCCACCCGGTCTATGGTATTCTGTTATGGCAGCCCTAGCAAACTGGTATGAAGTAGAATCACAGAATAGTGTTTATAAAGCTATCCTAACCAAAAATAACCTCATAGTCACTCTGTTGGAAAGCACTCACTGGCTCAATTCTTTCAATAGTACGCATGCTGCTTTGAAATAATGTTGCATTGTTTCTTAATTCATAGTATTATTATTTTTATTTCTCCCACATGACTGTTACATAGTATCTTAAACAGTTCAACAGTTTTATTTATTTTTCTAATTGATTGACTTTATCCTACTCCACCACTAATTTTTCTTACCTTTAAAATAAATTCCTTAAAACAAATGCCTTATGCACCACTAGATTAATCACAAATATTTTCTCATTTCCTATGGCAAGTATAGCCCAGGAATAGACAAATAACTACAAAGACATATAAGAAAGATGTTAAATTTGCTATTGGAAATGCTTAAAGGAGAGAGTCAAACATAGAGCAGCAGAATATTTATGTTCCAGATCATTTATTAAAAACATGTTTAAGGATTAAGACAATTGGTATTTTTGACATCCTGAGTTCTGGCACACATTAACACGTATATTTTAGGAGTTATTGTCAGAAATGTTCCACCACTACATCAATTCTCTTTTATTTTCTCTATATAGAGTTTATGAGAGTGATTATGCAGGCACGTCCTTACAGCGACTCATCTTCCCAGAATCCCTCATCGGAATCCATCTACTTAGCTTTGAGCATAGAAATCTTCTAACTCACAGTAGTTGTAGTAAATATTGTTTATCACTAGACAAAATGCTGATTTTTATACTAATTTACAATGGGATATACCTATGCTTTTATTTCATGGTTGGTTTTCCATTCACAGTTATGACTTGTGGTTTTAAGATGCAAATAAGCTCTTTAGTTCAATTCATTGACATTCCTAAAGACTTTACATCAGTTTAAAAACATTTCAGCTGTTTCTTAATAGACTTTTTCTTTAAAAATTTTCAGAAATATTTGACTTTCTGCAAGCCTAACAATTTGCTATAAATCAACAGGTATAGAACCAGACAAAAACTTATAAATGTTGGGCAATTCCCCTAGAACAGTTCCAGAAATTTAGTACTAATATGGCATTTGGAACATATTTTAAATAGAGAAGATTCAATAAAGTTGGTTTTCTTATGCACCTATTATTTTCCTTGGAGGTAAGATTTATATAAAATTATTACTATTATTATTATTAATTGTTTGAGTTAAAAGTCTTTCTAACCAAAGTTTTTTTTTTCTTTAATTTCTATTTTTTTGGACCATAAGCATCAACATCACCTGACAGCTGGTTAGAAATGCAGGATCTTAGGCACTAGATTATCTGAATGGGAATATGCATCTTTATTTTTATTTATTTATTTTTAATCCTCACCCAAAGACATATTTATTGATTTTAGAGGAAAATTTGATTGGTTGCTTCCTGTAACCAACAACCTAGGTATGTGTCCTGTCTGGGACTGAACCTTCAACTTTTTGGTGTATGGTATAGCGCTCCAACCAACTAAGCCAACTGGTCAGGGCAAGAATCTTCCTTTTTTAAAAAGTTCTGCACCTTCATGTATGAGAAGTACTCAACAAAAGGATTTATTCTTAGCATTTAATAAATAGTGAAATTTCTGTTATGGACATCTTAATTTTAAATATAGGATGACTGGAAGACTTTTAAGAATAAATAATTTGAAAATTAATGCTAAAACAAAACAGGACTAATGTCCTTTTGGATTAAATTTATTGCAAGTATCTAATATATATTAAAAGAGCTTCATGCCCTGACCCGTGCAGCCCAGTTGTTTGGGTGTCATGCTGGAAAGTGGAAGATTCCCGGCTGGATTCCCAGCCTGGGTTGCAGGCCTGGTCTCCAGTTGGGGAGCATGTGAGAGGCAACCGATCAATGTTTCTCTCACACATCACTGTTTATCTCCGTCTCTTTCTCCTTCCCTCCCCTTTCTCTAAAAACAAATAAAATCTTTAAAAATATGATAAAATAAAAAGAGCTTTATAATCTAATTTAAATATATATTCCACTATTACTGTAAGATATAAAACAAAATTTCTTCAGTAAAATGAAGGAAAGCTCCCTGACTGAGTGGCCCAGTTGGTTGGAGCATTGTCCCCTACACCAAAAGGTTGGTGTCGATTCCTGCTCAGGGCACATACATAGGTTGCAGGTTCTTTCCCCTGCCTGGGCATGTACCAGAGGCAACTGATCAATGTTTCTCTCTCCCTGATATTTCTCTCTCTCTCTCTCCCCCCCTTCTCTCGAAAATCAAGGATGTGTTACATCCTTGGGTGAGGATTTTAAAAAATGAAAAAAAGCCAAAATTCTGTCTCTCTGTCTCTATCTTGTCTCTTGTATCTTCTCTCTCTTTCTCTTTCATTCACACACATACGTGCACACACATATAGACACAAAAGGAAAAGATCTGGTCAATGTAGTAAACCTGTGTGATAGTCCTATCTCCCCACTGAAACCATTTAACATCCATCCCTCTATGACATTAAGGCTTGATCGCTTTAAAAAATGTTATAGTTAAAAATGTTATATAGCCTCTGTAGCTATATTTATCATAGTACTTTTTCTTTTCCCCTTTCAGAACTGACATATTATAAGTTAATATACTGAACATTTTTC
Organism: Micronycteris hirsuta; assembly: GCA_004026765.1. Classification (NCBI taxonomy): domain Eukaryota; kingdom Metazoa; phylum Chordata; class Mammalia; order Chiroptera; family Phyllostomidae; genus Micronycteris; species Micronycteris hirsuta. The sequence continues at coordinate 8,476 of PVJI01004913.1, forward strand.
AGCTGTGAAAGTATGAGGATGGAGATAAAAATGGGTTAGAGTCACTATTTATACTAAAAATAAATGAACATTCTTTGTCTGCCATATTCCTGGAAAGTTAAACGCCTAGTCATAAGAATGGCTGCTTTTTGCTTTGGGGTTCTTTTCTCCTTTTATGATTATAAAAAAAGAACTTTTCAGTCTTATAAGTTCTCTTTACCTTCCCCACCTCTCTCTCTATATATATGTATATACACATGCATACATATATTCTCTGTAGCCATATAGACACATTGAATATATCTATATCCACACTAAAATATAGTATATATATAGTATAAATATTAGTATGTATCTATATGTACACAATATAGATATGGATATATATGTGTGTACTCATGTGTGTACTAAATGCATACATATGTGTTCAAGAAAATGATCAGTAAACTAACATGTTTAAAATGGAGACTTACATCAAAATAAAGCACTGTGAGATGTCTGTAATTAATTTTAATACAAATAAAAGTAGGGCGAAATTAAGCATTACAATAACATTGTAATACTTTGGCCATTTTACTTTGCTTTCATGTATGTGGGTTGTGTCTGATGCACTCACAGCATCGCAAAGATGTGTGTTATGCTGTCACCATGAACAGGTGTGGAAGGAGAGAACCGAGGTCAATCAAGCAAAGCAAAGTTAAACAGGCAAATTGGGCACAGTTGTGATTCAGCAGCCGATCTAAGTGGACTGATAATAGTTTGCTTGCCTACTTAAACTTGCAGCTGTGCCTAAAAGGAAAAAAGAGCAATTTGGAGGAACCACTATGAAAAGATGGCAGACAGACTGCTTTTGAAACTGGGTTTTACTCTCCACCTCTTTTAAGTGGTTGCAGAAAGAAATGCCTGATCAAGGAATGTTAAATAATGTCAGCAAAGTGGTAAGAACTCCTACAACAGAGATTTACCTTACAATTATGACTGGATTTCTATTATAGCAATCACAAAAGCTGGTCTTATTTGAAACCCAATCTGTTTAGATCCTGTGTTTTATTTTATTTATTTAATATGCCATAGTTTCCACAAAATTATTTTCTAACATTTTTTTAAATTGCTTTTAAATTAAATTCTTCCTTGAGAACATTTTATATATGCTCAAAATTGCATGGATAGGTGGCTAGGAGGGCATAGATGTGTGTGCCATGACTGGGGAAGAGCAGGGTTGGAGAGAAATGGGTTAGCCAGTTTTGCAATGTAAATATACATTGCAAAAAATGTAGACTATTAACAATGGGTAGAGGTTAAAGACTACTTAGATCCACTAGTCAAGCCTCTTAATTGCAATCCTGAAGGTCTTTTGTGAGGCTTTAATCTTTCTAGGCCTTATTTTTTTTTTAAATATCTAAGAAGTGAGAGTAAAATAGGGGGCTATATCTTAACTAATGCCAAGATTCTTTTTACTCTCATTTTATGATCCTGCAGAGCTAATCAAATTGTGATTCTCAACTAAAGAAGACAAAAGCTATTTTTTCCTAAACACTAAGTTTTTCCATGTCCTTTAGTTAAAAAATCAGTGGTGGGAAAATGGAGACAACTGTACTTGAACAACAATTAAAAAAAAAAAAAAAAAAAAAAAAAAAAACAGAAATTTCACAACCAAAAAAAAATAAAACTTAAAAAATCAATCTCTTGTTTAATACATTCAACTTATTAAATGTCACTGTCATCAATTCCTTTTGACAGTTGTAAAATTTACAACTAAATGGTTAAATAACTTGTCCAAATTGTTTCAATTATAAGTAGCAGATCAATGATTTAAACCCAGGCCATTCTGTCAGACACACAGCCCTTGTGTTTCCCATTAGATGAAGCTGTTTTGTCTGAATGTCAGCCCTACTCACAAGAGAGCATGTGGTAGTGTGGAAGGGTTGTAGATACCACTGGAATTTTCATTGACAAATCCAATCCTTCTTTCATGAAATATTCTATCAAGTATCTCCAAATTGTTGGTAAGTATTAGGTGTCATGAATTACATGAAGATGCAAGACAGATACTCTACCTTCCAGAACATAACGAAGAAACGAAATACAAAAAAAAAAAAAAAAAAAAAAAAAAAAAAAAAAAAAAAAAAAAAAAAAAAAAAAAAAAAAAAAAAAAAAAAAAAAATGAGGAGAGACTTAGGAACCTCTTAGACAACTTTAAAGTTTCCAACATCTGAATCATAGGGATGCTAAAAGGAGAAGAGGAAGGGCAAGACACTGAAAACGTATCTGAAAAAATAATGAAAGAAAACTTTCCCAATCTGGCAAAGGAAATAGACTTCCAGGAAGTCCAGGAAGCTCAGAGAGTCCCACAGAAACTGCACCCAAGGAAGCACACACAAAGACACATGATAATTAAATTACACAAGACTAAAGATAAGGAGAGAATTTTAAAAGTAGCAAGAGAAAAGGAGAGAATTACCTACAATGGGGTTCTCTTAAGACTATCGGCTGATTTCTCAAAAGAAGTCTTACAAGAAAGAAGGGGTTGGAAAGAAGTATTCAAAGTCATGAAAAGCAAGGACCTACATCCAATATTACTCTATCCATCAAAGCTATCATTTAGAATGTAAGGGCAGATAAAGTGCTTCCCAGATAAGGTGAAATTAAAGGAGTTTATCATCACCAATACTTTATTATTTATTTTATTTGTAATTTCTGATTTTTTGCAGTTTGTTATTGGTGTTCAAGTACAGTTGTCTCCATTTTCCCGCCACCACTTTCTCCCACCCTTTGGCTTTGAGGGTGGGTCCTTTGTACATGTTTCTTGACAACCCTCCCCGCTCTTTCCCCCATATTCCCTTCTCCTCTCCCTTCTGGTTACTGAGAGTCTGTTCTTTATTTCAACATCTCTGGTTATATTTTGCTTGCTTGTTCATTTTGTTGTTTATGTTCCATCAGTAAATGAATTAATAAAAAAACAATGGTACATTTACACAGTGGAATACTATGCAGCAGAAAGAAAGAAGGAGCTACTACCCTTCACGACAGCATGGGTGGAACTGGGGAGTATTATACTAAGTGATATAAGCCAAGCAGTGAAAGACAAATACCATATGATCTCACCTATAAGTAGAACCAAGCCTTTATTATATGAAATGTTAAAGAGACTTATCTAAGAAAAAGAAGCAGATCAAAACTATGAACAGTAAAATGACAACAAACACACAATTATTAAAAACTGAACCTAAAAAAAAAAAAAGCATTCTAAGTGAAAATCTAGAACAGGAACAGAATCACAGAAATGGAGATCACATGTAGGATTATAAGTGGGGAGAGGGAGGAGAGTGTGGAGGAAAAGGTACAGAAAAGAAGAAGCATAACTGGTAGGTATGAAATAGGTGGAGGCTAAGAATAGTATAGAAAATGGAGAAGTCAAAGAACTTATACGTACAAACCATGAACATGAACCAAGAGGGGAATGCTGGAGGGAATGGATGTACTGGGAAGAGGGTGAGAAAAAACAGAACAACTGTAACAGCATAATCAATAAAGTATACTTAAAAAAAAAAAAAAAAAGAAAAGAAAGTTGCCATTCAGTTAATTTCACTGGAAAGATTCCAGAGCAGTAGGTTTTATTTTATCAGGATATGTTAAGGCATTGTCAAATTATAGCCAATGGGCCAAATCCATCCTTCTACTTGTTTTTGTTAAAAAATCATTTTTAAAAAGTGTTTATTATCTATGGTTGCTTTTGTGCAACAACAGCAGAGTTGAGTAGTTATTTGAGACATTATGATTTACACAGCTTGAAATATTTACTACCTGGTCCCTTACAGGAAAAAAAAAAAAATTGGCCTCTCTTTCCCAAGACCATTTTATGATCTGAATTAGTCATGCATCATCTAATTTCCCTAATGAATCCAGATAGCACATATCAAACTGTGACAAAAATTTCACATTTTATTTTTGAATACATATTATCCTATGTAAATTTGCCCTCAATTTCAATAGTTACATGAATCTAGTTTTTCTGATGATATAAGTATAGACTATTATTGTACTTAATTTTAATGTCTCTGGTTAAGTTTTGCTTGCTTTTTGCTTTTGTTGATTATGTTCCGGTTAAAGGTGAGATCATATGGTATTTGTCCCTCATTGCCTGGCTTACTTCACTTACCATAACGCTCTCCACTTCCATCCATGCTGTTGCAAAGGGTATTATTGTAAAAAAAAAATTGGAAAAAATTAAAATTAATAAACAAATATCTTTGTGCATTCAAATATAGAAGCTTTATATATGGTTTATATAAACATTTAAAAATCAAAGTCATATACTATTGTGTGTTTTGTTTTCTTATCATTACTATATCATTAAAATTTTCTAGTAGAACTTAAATTTCTTATTTATCATGCTATTCTGCCCTGAATCATTGATAATCATACTTACCCTGATTTTGAACATTACTCATACTTTCTAAATTCAAGTTTACATTAAGTGTATAAAGTCCGAAGGAAAAACAAGCTAACTCAATTTTCCGCATGAGCCAGGAAAATAAAAAAATATATATATTTTTTTAAAGATTTTATTTTTATTTATTTTTAGAGAGAGGGGAAGGGAGGGAGAGAAGGAGAGAAATAGCAATGTATGCGTGCCTCTCACATGGCCCTCATGGGGACCTTGGCCCACAACCCAGGCATGTGCCCTGACTGGGAATCGAACTGGGACCCTCTGGTTCCCAGCCCGCGCTCAATCCACTGAGCCACACCAGCCAGAGCAAGAAAATAAAAATATTTAACCAGTAGACACACAACTCTGCAGAGGATTTAAGTTTATGGTGAAGCCAGAAATACTGAAATATCCTTATAGTCAAAGAAAATGAATTCTTAAGTTGAATAAACAAGTTTGCAATTCCTGCCAGGAAAAATATTGTTTAATATTTCTTTTCCAAACTGTATGTCCAAAAGAATTACATTTATTTTTCATTTATTCTTACCCCTCATCTATCATTTATCCATCCCTTTACATAGTATAACTGAGATTATTAATAATTGTCCTCTTCCTGACATGGATAATTTAAAGCCTTCTAGACTAGGCTGACCTGGATAAATGTGTATGATGGTATACATGGTAAATATAAGCATTCACACTTAGTAGATCATATAGTTTATTGTATCACCTGAACTAAGGTTTGAAATTTTGAAAAACAATACTGTAAGGATTTTTAAAACTATGAAACTGCTTAATCTGTTTGGTATCAGGACCATTAATCAATCAAAAAATCATTTTTAAATTTTTATGTTATTACTAATTCAATACATTCCTTTCAATAGTCACAGAAGTGACATAATACTGTTTTCCAATTTTTCAAAATATATTTTATTACTAATTCTTTATGTTAGCTAGATTCTATGTAACAATATTATTTGATTTATGATAATTAAGTGAAAAAATTTGCATTTGACAATCTGTCCATACAAAAAATAAAGAGGCTAATGAGGCTGTCATATTTTACCTTTTAGAAAGCCTGTCCAAATGTGTGCTATCATCTCTGAATTAACTAATTTTGTAGTTTGAACAAAGTACCACATTGTTAACAGTACCGCTTATTTCAGTCTACAGACTTAAACAAAGAATACTTTTAGAAAATAAAGAAGTATAAAATACAGAAAATATATTTTATAATAAATATTACTGTTACTAGTTAGCAGATTTAACATGAAAGACAAATGCATGTACAGCATGTAGAGCAAGCTCCAATGTGTTATGGAAAGTAGTGCATCCTAATTTGAAGCACTTGATATGAGAAGCAAAGTGTTTTTCTCAGAGGCAGTTTCTGGGACTTCATGTAGGGATTATATGCCATCTCTCTGAAGTAACGCAAAAACTTCTGACAAACACTATTTTGCAATCTCTTCTTAACCACTGTGGTGGGGAAAAAAATGGTTTTCAAACTTTCAAAGTCCCAGATTCAATTAAAAATAAAACAGAGCATTTCCCTAGAGTTAAGAAGTGTCCATTATTGAGTCTGAACATCGACAAATAAATAAACTGCCAAAAGAATCAAAATTAAGATATGGGAAGCAAGGTAGAAAAACATTAGAATTTCTGCCGTAAATTTGTTACTAGAGGAAACTAGTTTCCTCTTATAGCCATTTATGTGAGTTACTATCTCTAGAAAGAATGGATAAAGGATACTAGACAATGATTAATATAGTTTTTCTTTCCGTTTCTGATTCTTTCATTGAACTTCTGGCCAAAATTTTATTGTGTGTAAAATGGGGTTTGCGAGTGACTTTTCAGAATGGCAAAATCCTTGGACTAGTTTTTCTTCCTTATTTGCATGGTTTCCTAAATTAGTTCATATGCTCTTCTGGCTTTACATATTCTCTTTATTCTGGTTATTCCCAAATAAATATCAGATAAAACTTTTCAACTCTATATTTGACTATCAACTTGAGTACCCAATAGATGTCTCAAATTTACTTGAACAAAAACAAATGCATGCCTGCAGCTTTTCTGTTTCTCACTTGCCTGGTATATTGGCAATCGCCCAATAGAGAGACTCCAAATGTTAACACAATGTTTGACTTCACTTTTTACCTCATATTGGCGGAGACGATTAACTTTCCACTAATGATTCATTTGACACTACACAGAAGAGTTATTGCAGGGGAACGATTGCCCAAGGAGGAAATGTGTTGTTCAGCCCCTGTGCATATAACTTGGGGTGCAGTATCTCATTCATCAGTGATATATTTTGCTTTCTTGAGCACCATGGTTAAGAGATGAATGTGTCTTCCCCATTCTCCCTTTCTCCATCAGCAGGCTGGACAGCAATGCCTGAGCCATCCTGGAAGCCACCTGTTGAGGTGAGCAGGTTCCATGTGAAAGTGAAGACTGAAAAACACTCCCATTACCACCATTGTCACCACTCACACACACTGACGAGAAACACTCACATTGGACTCTTAGAGAGTAAAATGAAACTTTAAGTTGCAGTTGTTTTAAGTCACAATGGGATATGTTTGTTACAATAGTTAATGTTACAATTAACCACCACACTTTGTATCTAACTCAACAGCAAATTCTTCAAAATACATCCCAAATCCAGACATCTCTCTACACTACGACAATAGTGGTACAACAGCTCGAGCCATCACCAGATTTCACTCACTTATTGTAGTAGTCAACTAACTGGTCTTCCTGCTTTGACTTTTTCCAGCTTTTATCTTGTATTTGTTCAGTAGCTAAAGTGGTTCTTTAAAAACAGAAATATGCTCTTGTAACTTTCTTTTCTGAAATAGTCCAATGGATTTATAGTACATTTAGAATGAAATCCCAAACCCTTACATGAAGTCAAGACCCCATGTGATTTGAGCCTAGCTACATGGACCGTATCACCCCTTCCACTTCCACCCTTTGCACTAAACTCAGATTACACAGCTCTCACTCAGAGCTTTGTGTTTACTAAGCCCTCTTCCCTGAATAATCTCCTTTCGTATATCAACATGACTTGTTCCCTCACTTTACTCATGTCTTTGCTCCAATCTTACTTCATTAGAAAATAATTCACAGATGGCCCTGGCTGCTGTGGCTCAGGGGATTGAGTGCCACTCTGAAAACCAAAGGGTTGCCAGATCGATTCCCAGTCAGGGCACAAGCCTGGGTTGTGGGCCAGGTCCCCAATTGGGGGAGCGTGAGAAACAATCACACACTGATGTTTCTCTCTCTCTCTCCCTCCTTTCTCATCTCTCTAAAAATAAATAAATACATTTTTTAAAAGAAAATAATTAACAGATGAAAATGGCATCCATCTCCTCTTAGGCAGCATTTCAGCATGGTATCACCTAACCCTGTTTTATTTTTCTAGTAATACTTTTTTACCAAATAATATAAATCTACTTGCTTATTTCCTTTTTTCTACTCCCCTTAGTAAAACATGAGAAGTGTACAACCCCTACCCTTAAAAAATCTCCTAAAAATACCAAATTACTTACTTTCCATGCCACAGAGAATGGATATTTTCATAGAAAACTACCAGTCTCTGTTTTATATGTTAAGTAAATGAAGACATCAGTGAAGGAATTATTAAAAGGCTAAAAATGTTACAGATCACATTGGATTTAAATTAATTCAATTTACATTGAAATTAATTGAATAAATCAATATTCTTGTTTTTGCCTAACACAAATGTTTTGTCTTCAGAGATTTTCAGAGATTGTTTCTTTAACAATTTGTTATTTATTATTTGCATCATCTTGATAAAAGTTCTCAGATAAAATATTCGGGTCAACTGTCAACAACTTGAATCATAATCTTCTTTAATATATGAGATTTTTAAATGAATACAATGAGAGAAAAGAAAGTGTTTATATTTTGACTGTCTTTGAATTTACTGTTTTAATATCATTTTACATGATTTCACAATATAGTATAAAAGTCATGATCATATCAATAGGTGCAGAAAAATATTTTGACAGCATTCTACACCCATTTATGAAAGCAATTCTCAGCAAATTAAGAATAAGGGAGAACTTTCTCAACTTGATAAAGCACATCTGCAAAAGCCTGTAGTTAACATCATAATTTAAGATGAGAAACTAGATGCTCACTTGCTATGATTAAGAACAAAGGAGTAAGGGCTTTTCTCACCACTCATAGTGAACACTGAAGTTCTCGCTGATGCAAAAAAATAATACAGTACAATAAAATAAAATGTATACAGATTTGGGAGAAATGAAACTATCTTTGTCTGCAGACAACATGATTGTCTATGTAGAAAATCCAAAGGAATTGACAAAAAAACAAAAACCTCCTGCAACTAATAATTATAGCAATGTTACAGCATTCATGGTTGATACATGGAAGTCGATTGCTTTATCACATCCTACCAAGGAATAACTGGAATTTTAAATAATAAACACAATGCCATTGACATTACTATAAAAATACTTAGATATAAATCTAACAAAGTATTTATATAATTTCTATGAGGAAAACTACAAACCCTAATAAAAGAAATAAAAGGGTATCTAAATAAATGGAGATATATTCTATGTTTGTGGATGGGAAGTTCAAGTAAAATCAAGTACAATCAATGAAAAAAATGACGGTAGACTTCATTAAGATTAAAAGTATGTATTCTGTAAAAGGCATTTAAGAGAATTAAAAGATAAGACTAGCTGGGAGTAAATCTTTGAAAAACACATATTTGATAAAGTACTGATCCAAAATACACAAAGAACTCTTAAAACTCAATAATTAAGAAGCAAAGAACCCAATTTTTAAAAAGGGCAAAGATGGTTTACAGATGGCAAATAAGCATATTAATAGGTGCTCAACATCATATGTCATTAGGTAATTAAAATTGATACAACAATGAGATATCACTGTACACTTACTAAAATGGCTAAAATTCAAAGTCCTGACAATACCAAATGTTGACACAGATGTAAAGCAATAGAAGCTCTCATTAATTGCTCATGGGAATACAAAATAGTATAGCCATTTTGAAAGACAGTTTGGCAGTTTCATAGAAAACTAAGCATATCCCATATATATGGTCTAACAACTGTGCTCTTTGGTATTTACCCAATTGAGCTGATAACATGCCTACATAAAAACTTTCACAGAGATGTTTATAACAGCTTTATGTATAACAGCCAAAACATGGGAGCAACACAGAAGTCCTTTAATATGTGAGTGGATAAACAAAGTATAGTACATCCAAATAATGGAATATAATTCAGAAACAAATAGAAATTAGCTATCAAGCCAATAAAGACATGAAGTGGCCTTAAATGCATGTTGCTAAGTGAAACAAGTCAATCTGAAAAGCTTGCAAAATGTATGATTTCAACCATATGACCTTGAAGAAAAGGCAAAACTACAGAGCTGGTAATAATATCAATGGATGACACGGGTTTAAGGAGAGGGGAGAGGGATAAATAGGTGGAGCGCAGGTAATTTTTAGAACAGTGAAATTATATTATATGATAAACAATGGTGAATACATGCCATTATGTATTTTTTTAAGTCCACAGAATTACAAAACAGAAGCCTAATGGAAACTATGGATTTTAGTTAATACCAATGTATCAATATTGGTCTATCAATTGCAATAAACGTACAACATAATTTCCTCTCTATCACAAAGCAGGACAGTGAGACAAATTTTTCTTTTACCAACTGGATTTTATGATGTGTTCTTCCTATTCAGCAACATTAACTATTAATAACTAAAACACAATTTTTAATTTTCTTGCCCTGTTTTCTGGTACTTATTTTTTCTTATGTTTTCACCAGAAAACAAAAGTTAATATGCCAAGATTATTAATCAAATAATAATTCATACTGAATAACCAGATATGTTTGATCTTTATTTTTAAAAAGTGCACAACACTAAAATTATGTGGTATTTGATAACAGAAAGAAAATCCTAGGTTTAGAATATGGAGTATGGTCTATTTGTACTCAAAATAATTTTTAAAATATTTTATTTATTTATTCTTAGAGAGGAGAAGAGAGGGAGAAAGAAAGAAACATCAATGTGTGGTTGCCTCTTGGGCATCCCCTACTGAAGACCTGGCCCACAACCCAGGCATGTGCCCTGACTAGGAATTGAACCCTCAGCCCTTTGGTTCTCAATCCACTTGAACCACACCGGTCAGGGCTCAAAGTAATTTTTTAATTCTATAGTCATATTTTAAGATCTTATGAAATAATTAAACCATATACCTAAAAATAGTTATTTATTTTAATTCATAAGTTACTTTAAAGGAAAGGAGTTGGTCCAAAGCCTCATTGCAAACGGGTTCGTTTTCTGTAATGTCTATGATAAATGGAGTTTATTTATTTTTTTAAAAGATTTTATTTATTTATTTTTTAGAGAGAGGAGAAGGGAGGGAGAAAGAGAGGGAGGAACAGCAATGTATGGTTGCCTCTCACATGGCCCTCACTGGGGACCTGGCCTGCAACCCAGGCATGTGCCCTGACCGGGAATCGAACCGGGATCGTTTGGTTCCCAGCCCACGCTCAATCCACTGAGCTACACCAGCGAGGGCAAATGGAGTTTATTTTAATTACTTTCTTAAAACCAGATTGACTCATGCAAACAGTCTAAACTTGCCTTTACTACATTTTTAACAGTTAATCTAACTGGATGCTGATTTCACAAATTAGTAAGTTCCTTAAATATATTTTTTATTTTGTTCTTAAACGATTATTTCTATGAGACAATTTCTTGCAATGTCAAATTCCATGAAATAAATATCAAAGAATATTAAAAAACACTAATAAAAGTAAGCACACAAAAACATTCTAAAATAGTCTCATATCCTTAAGTGCATATATACATAGCAGGTATGCATGTGGGAAAAATACTCATATTAATGTGTCTGCTATGTTTCATATAAGTAGAATGATTAATGCTACTTTATCATCTGACTTGAAACATATTTACTTAATTTGCGTCTTTCATTTTAATCACATTTCAGTTCCTAGCGAAAAACCTCACAACTTACCAGCCATTACTAACTTTCTTGTTTCTCCCCAAGTAGAAGCCAGACATTTATACCAGTTCATTAAAAAACATAACAAAGTAAGACAAAAACATTATTTTGTTATTTAGTGGGTACCTTCTATGGTGTTTAATTTAAAACCATTAATAGTCACGATTTCTAAGAGGTTTCTTATGTTTTTTCTTGATTTTTAATGTTATGTCAAAATTTCATTAATTAATATGTAAAATATACAACCTACTTATGCTTAACTAGGAAAAATTCCTTACATTAAGATAATGTGTATTAGACCCTCTTTCAAATTTAAGTGAATTGTATTAATCCTCATAATGAGGTCAAACTGTGAAAACAATTCAGCAATTCAGGCTAAGATTGTTTTAGAGGATGTAAAGTAAATGCAGTAAAACAAATTTGTCAAAATTAACACAATTTTAAATAACTGTCCTGTATCTAGTAACACCTGTGAATAAGAAAGTCCTTTTTGTTTCTGTTTCTAGTTTGATTCTAAATTAGGCCTCACTTCCTGTGAGACAAAGTTAAAGAATCAGTTGGTAAATGGAACTTGCCTTCTTTTTCTTTGTTTATTTTGCATATTTATTGTTTTTATTGTATTTATAATTTAAAAACAAAGAATCAAAGAGTGGTCATTTATCTGTTTCATCTAAACAAATTAAATTCATTCCTTTAAAATCAAAACAGTTTCATTTGTTTTTTAAAAGATATTATTGATCTCAATCCAATAATCGAGGTAGTATAAAACATATTACCAGAAATAATACTAAAAAGTGAGTCAATTCACAACTCTATACAAAATTTCATGAATTTCCTTCTAGAAATTTTGACACGTCAACTGTCAGAATCTGACAAATTAATCAAGTAATAAAAAGTCAGTATATAGAAGATACGTTTCCATCTATTCGTCCATGTTTAGAGGTTTTCATCAGCATTTCAGGTGATGTGCGAATCGCCTTTCACCTTTGAGAATGAGACTCTACAAAACTATTATCTCCATGAGCGTGAGTAGGACTGATTCCCTTGAAAATACAGGCCAGGTTGCCAGTGATTTTGAAGCCCAATAGAGGAAAACTGAAAATCTCACTCTTCATCAGGGAGACTTTCACTCATTCCATCAGCCTCAGTGAGTCACCCTATAACGTGAGGCCACTGTCCTTTAGTCATTCAGCCTCTCCAGAGGGTCAGACCTCTAGGTCCTCTGTTGTAAGGAGTGGGAATAATTCTCTGGCTGTGAAGAGTAGTTTTGGGAGTCCAGGACTCTACCAACATACATATATGGCTTGTAACCAGTCCTTTAATTTCAGCAGCTCTCCCTCCTCCTTCCTAACCCCACACATCAACCAACCACAGGAGGTATGTTATGTTTTAGATATAATAGCTTTTTCTCAATACCACAGCCTAATGGGTTTATATATTAACTTTTCTAAAGTTTCATTCCTACTTGAGACATCCATTTGGAATCTCTCATCAGCTCTTACCTTTTCGTGTGACCTACAGACAGGTTCTTCCTTCTAGGTAAATAGTGCAAAATATATCTCTTTGTTTTTCATATGGGGTAGTTGGGGAGTGAGAATGGAGCAAAGGTAATTATGTCTGCTCAATCTATGTTTATCGATAATTCTCCAATAGTATACTTGAATATATAAATTAAATATTTGAATATAGAATATAAACACATAAAGAAATATAAATACTATTTGTGGAGAGCATAAAGAGTACAAAACTGTTCATGTACAGTCATAAAGAAAGCTTTAATAAATCATCTATTTTTTGTTGAATACAATAAAATTGCTAATATTCCATCCTACTGGTTATTAAAAAGAGGCAAAAATTAAACAAGCCATATAAGCTACATTGTCTGATTATATTTTTAAAAATTAAATATTTTTAAATGATAGTCTAAAACATCCAGTCTTAAACATTAAAAAGCACTGATCTGAATAACTGTCTAGAAAAACAAATAAATAAACAGGTAAATAAAAAAACAGAATATAGCAATAGGAATATCACATTTATAAATCTATGTCATTCAGCCAAAATGATAATCTGAGAAAAATATGAACTGACAACTTAATTATTATGAAATAAAACACTACAAAATAAACTAATCATTCATTTTAAAAATAAGATAATAAAATTATTACAAAAATATAATACAAAGCAGCAACGATGACCCAATTTTATAGTTAATATTTCTAACTCTCAATGTTCATCTGAGCTCGAGAATCCATTTCTAAACATTTACTCAGTGTTGCTCCCTCGAAACCTGGCAACATCTGTAACTCTATAGGTCCACAGATAAACTGATTGCCTTCTCTAGGAGAGCATGCTGTTCTTATTATATTCACTGTCACGTTAATATCCTAAGCACCCATTCAATGTTTCATGTTGAAAGCCTTCAAATTATCTTCAACTTGTTCTCTTTTTTATTTCATGAGACAAATTATTAACCACATGTGCCTCATTCGACAAGGAAAATCTCTCTTGAATCTGAGTTATTATCACTTTTCTCATAATTATTGCAAAACACAACTGGCTCTAGTTTTTCTCCCTTATCCCAAAGGACTCCCAGGCTTTCTCAATACAACAGAGCTGCTTTTGTCACCTTCACTTCAAAAGAGAAAAGAAAAAAATAAACTTTGCTGGAGAAAACATACATACACATAAGTATGCACACACATATATATACAAATAATATTTTATGAGTTCTAATACTTATACTTAATTCTATAGAACATCATTTAGGCTCTTCCACAAGATTTCTAACTTTGATTTCTTTATTAAAATTATATAATTCTTTAATTTTACTTCCTTATGGATTATCAGGACTCTTTGATGTGAATACTCAGCTCTAGTAAAACATGAATGCTCTTTTCTAATTCTCTTATTATAATGACAATATTTTTCTCCCTCTTTTCTATTTTATTTTCTATTTTATTTTTTATTTTTAATCCTCACCTGAGGATATGCTTAGAGAGAGACAGAAAGGTCCTTATGAGAAAGAAATATTGATCGGTTGCCTCCCGTAAGTGCCCCAACCAGAGATGCAACCCTCAGCCTCGGTATGTGCCCTAATCAAGAATCCAACCCACAATCTTTTGCTGTATAGGACAATGCTCCAACCAACTGAGATACCCAGCCAGGGATTTTTCTCCCTCTTTCTCCTTCTCATCACCTTGAATTCATTACTGCATACGTAGTTCAGTTTTGTGTCCTCAGGAAATCCTCTTGTCCATTCTCTAGCTGTAATTTTTCATTTGTTTATAAGCAAAATGTCTACAATATGTAGATATTTTATAGACATATGTGTACATACATGTCTACATTATATGCATTTCTCTATGAAGACATGAGTGTGTATTTCCAAAGTTAATATTTCCCAAGGTCCCAGCACTTGTTCTTGAACCAGGATGTACTCAAAATATGTCTGTTCTGCCTAGATGCAAATAAGCAGGGACATAATTTTATTAGCTCTAAAATGTAAAACATTTGAGGCTGATTATGACCCCACCTTATTAAGAACTGTGAAAGTTTGAGATTTTAATTTATTTGCAACCTAACAAATTAGCCTTCCTCTGTTTGATGGCCTACCTCTGTTTCAGGGCTGGTGGAGGAAGATAGATACAGTGCTCATGAATCAGAAGCAAAGTACTTTTTAATTGCAGTAGCTGGATCATCAGTATTTGCACTAGTTCTCCAAGCCCCATTACCCACAGTGCACCACAAAGAGGGACAGGTGATGCTGCAGTGGCATATGAAGTTCTGATTTTAGGGACCACATATTGTTTATAATGGATGGGATGTTTGTCTAAATTTCACCTTAAAGAGATTATGTTTATTAACCTCTCAGAAAATAATTCTGTCCTATGCCCCAGAGGAAGACATGGCTTGATGTCTTCCAAGGCTGCTTACAAACATTGTTGAACAGTTAATTCAGAACAAATATAGTCAGTAGCTCCTCTCACAAGATATGCAAAAAAGCAAGAAACCAATGAGAATTGTCTCTTAACAACTATTTGTAACCATAACATTCTGATGCATGCATAAAGAACAATTATAAGTGAGTAAAAATGAAGTCTTTGGAGTACACATAGAACTATTATTCAGTCATTCATTAGCTCAGTTAATATTTACCAAGTATCTATCGTGTACCAGGCACTGATCCAAGTTCTGGTGGTACAGCATTGAACGAAGCAGTGTTTCTGTCTTCCTGAAATTCACATTTCACAAAGAGGTGATTAGAAAATAAGTACATAAATACACATGTGTGTTAGATGGTAATGAAAGTTGTAAGAATAAGACCTAGGTAAAAGGATCTAAAGTAACAGATGCTTATTTAGAATGAGTGGTTAGTAATGAACACTGATCAAATGATTTAAAATGATTGGCTTGGAGCCATGTAGCTTTCTGGTGGGGGGAAGCATTTTAAGCAGATGGACTAAATTTTAAGTCCCAGAAGGAGAGTGTGGTTGCCATATTTGGTGAATATTACAGAGGCCAGTGCAGCTGCAGCTGCAGTGAATATAGGGGTGAGGAAGATGTGAAAGGTGCTGTTGGAAAATTGGGAGTAGGAAGATCTTTTCAGGCTTTGTCGATCATTGTAAACACTATGGGTTTATTCTGATTCAGGAAGTCATTGGAAGATTTTTAGCAGAAAATTAAAATAATAAAACATAAATTTTTGAAGTAATTTGTTGAAACCAGGCTAGCTGGTGAGAGGACCAACAGCTAGAAAATCAGTTTGAAGTTGATTGCAGTGCAATAGTCCAAGTGAGGGTGAGGCTGTTCGCCGTATGTGTATATAATGAAGTGTTGGATGTGAAATATATATTGAAAATATACCTGACAAGATTTTCTGAGTTTGGAAGGGAGTCAGCTTGATTCCAAAATATCTAGTCTGATCAATTATAAGTCAGAAAGCTACCAGATAATCACTCATTTTAATTTTATACTTTGCCACTATGTATTTCTGAAGATATATTTTTCCATATTATCATGTTCAATACTTTTCTTTAAGTCATCTGTAATGGTTAAAGTACCTAGAAAGCTTGAACTTTTAAATTTTGATTTTTACATCCTAATTTTCATGTTAAAATGTATAAATATTTTAACGAATTATTTTCATAGGTACTATCTTTTTTCTTGCATTAAATGGAAGGCTCTTTGATAAATATTTTGTAAGAGAAAAGTTTTCAAATAAATTATCTTTATTAATCATGTTTGCATGGTTTTACCATTTTCAGAGGCTAAAAACATCATAAGACTTCTTAATTATTCTCACTTTTTACAGGATGTACATTTGTCCTAATAAAATAATAATTCTATCAAAATATTTTTACAACTAAATTAGATATTCTAAAACAAAATCATTTAATTTTAAGGGCTCAACTAAATTCTAATGAGCATCGCATGGAAAAGCACATACTGTCACATTGAAAGAGGTTTTCATAAAAACCATCAGCTTTCCACAAACACATTATAGTTTAGTTATTCTGTGTGTGTATAAAAATATTTATCTAATAGCCATAGCTACTATTTCAATTGGTAGAATATTTCCTCTGTGTCAATTCAGGTCCCCTGAAAAGTAGAAGTCAAGATAAGATAGATGTATGAGGGAATTCTTGGGGAATCACCAACAAAGGAAAAGAGCAGAGAGCAAGAGAAGGCAGGGTGAGCCTTCAGGCTACAGTGTATATCTGTCACCTGTGAAAGGAAAGGGTAACAAAAGATTGGGTAGACATAACTTCAGTCATGCCTTCAGTGTAGTTCCCAGGAATTCTTAACCAGGCCAAGGGGGAGGCCCTGAGCAAAAGTTGCCTAACAGAGCTGTCTTGATTCAGGCAGGAATTGTCTAGCTTGAGCACCGCTGCCATGCTCAGACATTGGCTAGAAGCAGTTTCAGGAAAGGAATGTCTCAGTGGATCTAAAGAAGCATCCATTCAACTATGCTCCCCAAGGCAGATTCTCTTGGAGAGTTGATCAATGCACCTCAGAATTGTCAGGGCCTCTGATTGCAATTAATTGATATTCTTTTTGAAACATCAAATAACATTGAGATGAATTCTCCATTACTTAATTCTTTCCAAAGATTTTCTTCTGCAAATAAAGTTTGCTAAGTGAATGTTACAGCTTCACTTTGTGTATGAACCAGGAAAACTTGACATTAACAAGTAATAAAATTAATTTAAAAGAATTAATTATTCAGACTAAATAAAATATCATTCTTCACAGAGTGATGGGTAAAAAAGTTTTTCAGTTCCATGTGTTAAATTGTTATCCCCAGGCACATTCTTCTAATATAACTTTTTTTGTAGTAGAAAATTATTATTTTTTTTTTTAAAGATTTTATTTATTTATTTTTAGAGAGAGGGGAAGGGAGGGAGACAGAGAAGGAGAGAAACATCAATGTATGGTTGCCTCTCACATGGCCCTCATGGGGACCTGGCCCGCAACCCAGGCATGTGCCCTGACGGGGAATCGAACCGGGACCCTCTGGTTCCCAGCCCGCGCTCAATCCACTGAGCCACACCAGCCAGGGCAGAAAATTATTTTTTTAAAGATTTTATTTTTTTTTTATTTTTAGAGAGGGGAGAAGGGAGGGAGAAAGAGAGGGAGAGAAACAGCAATGTATGGTTGCCTCTCACACGGCCCTCACGGGGACCTGGCCCGCAACCCAGGCATGTGCCCTGACTGGGAATCGAACCGGGACTGCTTGGTTCCCAGCCCGCGCTCAATCCACTGAGCTACACCAGCCAGGGCGTGTAGTAGAAAATTATTTATTTTACAGATTTGTGTCTTCTCGTTCTCATGTGACCACTGTACTACTTATGTTTGTTCATAAATATTAAGATGCATTTTATGAAAGTTAATTTCTTATCATCAAATTTACACCCTGACTGGCTCAGTTGGTTGTGTCATCCTGTAAAGCAGAAGGTCTCCAGTTCGATTCCTGGTTGGGGCACATGCCTGTGTTCTGGGCTCGGTGCCTAGTTGGCGTGTGTGTGAGAGGCAACCAATCATGTTTCTCTCACATATTGATGTTTTTCTCCCTCTTTTTATCTCTTCCTTCCTCTTTCTCTAAAAATCAGTAAATAAAATCTAAATAAGAAAAACAATGCTTCCTTACTCTTACATTGTAAAAATTCACTTTTTTTTTGTCACTTATTGGTGACAAATAGGTTTATTGCAAAACAAAAAGCATTGCTAAAAATTAAATTTAATTGAAGATCTGCAGTCAGAGCAATCAGATTACTTTCTATATAACCACATCACGACTGTTCAGCCCTCATTTCTCAGACATATTTCATGAGGACCTAATCTGTCCTTTATCAGATTTTATGATGATCCCTTTGGGTGCTGGCTTTTGTGCAAGCAGCCAGCAGAATTGCAGTAGCAACCATTTCTCTCATCATTGCTACACACCAGCCCAAGTTAGCTGTCCCCACTTCTCTTATGTAAGCACGTTTCCTTCAGTTGGGGTGCACACTGCATGCTACTTTGAAAGAAAGACATTAGTTAAATAGATTCTGAATATGGTCAGGAAAAGAGAGACAGTTACTCTTTCAGATTAAACCATGTGTCAGAGGTGAAAATTCAGTTCACTGCATATGATTAATACAAATCACTAAATGGTATTATGGCAAAGGCTGCAAGTACATGATGAAGGTCTTATAAACCTATCTCAGCTCATTTTAATGTAACAGTTAAAAATAACAACAACAACAACAACAACAATAATAATAATGCATTGTTAAAAATAAATAAACAATTCAGGAAAAATCCTAATGAAGACAGTACACTGAGACAACAGGCCTAAACCGAGACTGCCTCTGGCAAACTGAGACTTATAATCACTAGGAACCACTAATGCTTTCTAGACAGGAAATTCAAATACTTTATAGTAATTGAGAATGATTTTGAACACTGTCCATAAGAAAGAAGAAGTTAAGCAGAAAAAACAATGGCAGCAAACTTGAACTAAGACTTTTTCTCTGAAAGAAAATGGAAAGGTAATCAGAAAACACTAGCAAGTTTGATAGAGGTGTACAAGTGAATGGTGTGTTACAGCGAGACAGATGTGCTGGGTATGGACCAAACATTCCTGGGCTTGTCTTCTTCGTCCTCTTCATATGACACCGAGGAAAGTGAATTTACCTCCCCAGATGTCAGTCTTTGGATGCGAAATGAGATGATGATGACAACAGCAAGGCTATTGTAAAATACTAAATAATATTAAATAATTAAATAAATATTTTTTAAAAATAAATAATTTAAATAAATAAATAACTATTAAATAAACAATTTATAGCTCTCAAAAATATTAGAGTACATTATTACAGATTTACATATCTGTAACACCAGAATTTGTTGAGTAAAATTGGAAAGGTTGGCGTTTAGGAAATTTTAGACATGTTAGATTTAGGTACTGCTATTTCCCTTTCTCTGATAAAACTGCAAGCAAAGGAAGTCAATAGCATCACTCGTATGGTAAAATCAAATTTGGTGTAACTGCCTCTGAGAAATCTAAAGCAAAACTAATGGACAAGTATCTTTCAGTAAATCCTTCTCAATGAAGGTTTGAGGCCACCTGATCACTGTGAAGAAATTTGGACAATTCTGTCCTGATGAAGATTCCACATCGAGTGTGCAGTAAAAATTTTTCAGAGTCTGTAACAAAATCTGCTTTAGCAAGACATTCTTGGAATAATGCAATGCAACACCATATGGATCATTCAGTTTGAATAATCATTTCTCAACTGATACCCTCTGCAGCCAGCCTTTCACACAGCAATGCATCTTTGTCCAGCCTCATGGTCCACTGGCTTTCAAATATCTTGCACTACTGGCTTTCTGAATTTAGCTGTTGGAGCTCTAGAGTTAAGGAAATCCACAGAGGACCTGATTTTTTGAAAAAATATTACTTCTTCTTGTAAACCAACTCACAAAAAAAAAACAAAAAAAAAAACTTTGCACCCTAGTTTCTCATCAAGCAAATGTGTTTTGCTGCCATTAGCACATCAATGTTAAAACTCAACCAGAGTACAACTGAGAATAATAACAACATTTACTTAAAGCTTACTGTCTGCCACTTGTAAATGCAAATTTTCCTCATTTCACTCTTTTGAACACATTTTACATAAGTGAACTGGAAGCTAAAGAGTGGAAGTAATTTGGAAAAGATCATGGATCAATGAGCTATGAAACCTGGATCAGAAGAATTCCATTCTGACTTCAAAACTTGGATCCTCAACACCAGACCACCTGCCACCCCTTTATCACTAATTTGTCTGAGATCCAAAGAAAATATTCTCTCAAAACTTTAAAGAAAAAGACATACAATTTTATTTCAAAAATAGTGATTTATGATCTTATGGAAAGCAGACTATGTAATTATAAAAAAGTAGATCGTGATTTTACTTGTCTGAGAGCTACCTGGAACTCTACCACTCGACAAGTCAGGCTGAATTACCTCCCCTGTCTGAAAACCAGTTCCCACCACTGTAAAGTAAAAGAGCTATGTGAACTGATAAACACTTAGAAATGTCCAAAATCTTTTCTAACATTTAAATGTTACAAAAGGGCTATGGTTAGTTTTATATAGCACAAAGTACATGTTTTAGCTGACAGTACATACTCACCTTGATGTCACTCTACACCAAGTGCTGTCACATGTGGCATCTCACAGCAGAGGCTACCACATGATTTGGGAATACCACACGATTGGGAATATTATATAGCTAGTCAATGCCAGACAACTAGCTCAGAGTGTAGATGCTGATTTGAAATGAGCTCTCCAAAAAGGTAAGATAGTTCCACTGTGGTGTAGAACATTAGATATATTAAACATCATGAGATATAAGTAGGATGCCTTAGTTCTGTGTCGACATAAGACTGGCCATTACAGAAATTTGCATGACATTTGGAAGACAGAAATGAATCAATCTTCATGTGTACATTTAGGGGTTAGTGGAGGTGCTATTTCTCAACACTATTTTTTATTATTGTTTTTCACAGTCTTTTTTTTTTAACTTCTTTTTTTTCCAAATTGCCCGCTCATCCTCTTGATATTAAATACTAAGAAACAAGATTTTATCCAATTGGATTATATTTTGGAGGACCGGAAACTATTGTAGTTCTTTTACTCCACCCCGAATCAATATCAATTTTTATCCCCTTGGAGAAGATACCACTGCCATTGACATGGGGTCAAATAGTACCACTACTTATGAACATGGCCATTGATGTTGGCTCATCCTGTTGCCTTGGGGCAGCAGTTGGGTCACTCTTCCAGCTCCTGCTCATTTCCCATTCACCTTC
Source organism: Micronycteris hirsuta (assembly GCA_004026765.1). NCBI lineage: Eukaryota > Metazoa > Chordata > Mammalia > Chiroptera > Phyllostomidae > Micronycteris > Micronycteris hirsuta. The sequence goes on from PVJI01004913.1 coordinate 30,289, forward strand.
TGTAAGTTCTGAGCCAGGAATGTGTACAACTCTGTTGATGAAGTTTAATCTGGACACAATTCACATCATCAAGGATACAGATTGTGAGAGACAGGCACACAAGTTCATCCTTTTCGATTTGAGTTCGATCTTCCACATTCCATTTAACATTGTTCTCCACTACACATCCAACTTTTCTTTCTTGCTTCTGGCCTTGTTGACTTCAGGCCCAACACAAGAAGCAGGGGCAAGAGCCTGAACTGGGCTACTTAACCACCTCACACAATTGGTAAGGATGGATACTTGTAATAAATACTACAGATTAGATATATTACTCACAGTTGTTCTTTTTGTCTAATAGAACTCCACTTAAAAATGGGTGGTGATAATTTTATAATTTTAAACTTAAATACATTAGTGCCAATTTAAATATATATTCTCAGTCCTCCTTTCTTTCACTCTCTATTCTAAGTTCTTTTAAAATTAATTCATCTAAATAAATAAATAAGAATTAAGGAAAGAAAAGAAAAGTCCTGTATAAATACAGCCTCATTTTGTTCTTTATGTCATTATTTCCTTTTTTTTTAGTATTTAATGCATAGTTCCAATGTCATTAGCATATTCAAAATGATCCAAAGAAGGAACATTCTTTGATATACATGTTCTTTCTAATTACAACACCATTTGCCATCCATATTTGTAATATTACTCTTTCATCTCTCAGTTTATTTTTCAGATAAAAGTATTTTAAATCAAGTGATCTCAATTTGCATTATTTCTTATTGAATAGCAGTGTAAATTATTTTCCAATTTGTTTTTCTTCCTTACGCTCTTGAGACCTAAGAGCTTGATGAGACACTCATTTATCCCAGTATTTAATTCTTTCCTCAGATCATTTATGATCTTCAATATGACCCAATTGTTATAATAAAATAATAATAGTAAAAATAATAATAAATAAAAAAGTAACAGACATTTATTAGAAAGTAATGTAAGGTAGAAGATCAGATGAGTTGGAAAATAAAGCACTTTCTTATTCTTATGAGAAATTAATCTCACAAGGAGAAACTCTGAGTAAGTTTGTTTAAGTCACAACTCATAGTCTCAGGACAAGAACAACTTGTAAAAAAAATGTATAATAAATATAAGATTGAATATGCACTTCATACAGTTTGAATGCATATTTGGAAATCCAAATAACTTCATTTATTTAAATATCTAATCATCAAAAAATGCACCGATGTTTATTGCAAGTCTTAGAAATATTCAAATATCTGAGAAGCTACTATGAATTCTATTCTGTGCTACATTGTTTAAAACTGCTGAAAAATGTTGAGGATACCCTTTAAAATACTATACATCAGTGTATATATATATATATATATATATATTTACATATACATGTATACATATATAAATCCCATTAAATAAATGCTCTTAAATTTCATATATGATTTTATTTTATTTTACTTCATAGCAGCACAATTTACAATAGCCAAGTGCTGGAAGCAACGTAAGTGCCCACCAGTAAATGAGTGGATCAAAAAACTATGGTACATTTACACAATGTAATACAATGCAACGGAAAGAAAGAAGGAGCTCCTACCCTTTGCAACAGCATGGATGGAACTGGAGAGCGTTATGCTAAGTGAAGTAAGCCAGGTTGTGAAAGACAAATACCATATGATCTCACCTATAAGTGGAACCTAATCTACAAAACAAACAAGAAGTGACATATAACCAGAGACATTGAAATAAAGAACAAACTGACAGAAAGCAGAGGGGAGGAGGGAAAGGTATAATGGGGGAAAATAAGGGAAAAGCCGTCAAGGAACATGTATAAAGGACACATGGTTACAAGCCAAAGGGGGCAAGATCAAGGGTGGGAGGTGGGTATGGGTGGGGCGGGGGACATGGTGGTGTGAAAATGGAGACAACTGTACTTGAACAGCAATAAAAAAAATTAAAAATAAAGAAAATTAACTAAAATACTATTATTTATTTGTGTAAAGGAATTTCAAAACGCATCATGCCTAAAGCTTGTGCTTTTAGAAAACCGACCAGTAAGGATAATTTCTACCCATTCCTATATATGGCACCATTGTTCCAATAAGCTATCTTTACAGTGTAAACCTTTAAACCCAGATCTAATCATATGTAAAATGTGTCTTAAACTTAGTCTCATATTTGGGCTACTGTCTCTTTGATGATAGGATATTTCAGCAATTATGACAAAAATATTAAGATATTTAGGGAAAATGTTTCCTTAAAAAAGAAAAGTATCTATTGTCGATATTGCTTTTTGATTCATTAAGAAGGAGAATCCAATTAGCATAGTCCTAAAGGGAAATCAATTTGTGGAAAAAAATATAAAAAGAAAAAAAAAATTTTCTAGGAGATAATTTTGGATTGTATTATAAGCTACTAGAGAAGTTAAAGTACTTCTCAATTTGTTTAAAATAAATTTCAACAATTACAGTATTTTCCTCTATAATTATAGTATTTTTCTCTATGACCCTAGTCTAAAAATACATTCTACTGAGTCTAATTTCTGTATATTTTCTTGTTCTAACAGTAGTTTTTTTTTTTTACTTTTTTTTCAATATTCAATTGGAGTAAATCAAACATTTTAAATACTTTTCCTCCATAATCTCTTATAGACAGAAATGAAATCAGTGTATTAAGACTTAAAAATATAGCCCGGCTGGTGTAGCTCAGTGGATTGGGTGTGGGCTGGGAACCAGAGAGTTCCGGTTCGATTCCCAGTCGGGGCACATGCCTGGGTTGCAGGCTGGGTCCCCATTGATGGCCATGTGAGAGGCAACCATACATTGTTCTTTCTCCCTCCCTTCTCTCTCTGAAAATAAATAAATTAAAAATAATAATAATAAAGTAAAAAAAAAAGATTTAAACACATAGTTAGCCCTATATATTTTTTACCATTACCACAGAGGAGATAGTACAAAATAGCACTGAGAGAGCTTCAGAGAGTTTTAAAGCAGACATTTCCTGAGAATAGCTTCCCAGAGAGAGCCCACGTTTGGTGAGCAAAGACAGGGAGCAGCCCAGTGCTTTTCCACATGCCCAAGAGTGGCGTATTGTAACAACGAGAGCCAGAGTACAAGGAGGGACCCTGTTTTCAAGACAAAGAGACCCAAGCTTAGATACAAAGTGTGTCAAGGAACCACAGGACAGATGGAAATATGACCATTCACACAACCACACATATACATACACTCATACACACATAAACATAGAAATGCAAATACAAATAGCAAAGTATCGTTTTGCTTTATTTGTTTAAAATGTTATTAATAATACATGTACATATCATCAAGTAACAATACCTGGCACATAGTCATAAATGTATATATAGTTGATTTAAATGTAAAAACAACCAATAGCTTCATTCTCATTATTGCTCCTAATGCTTTATTCACTTAAGAAGATGTAGGTGTTCCAAACATCATGACTGTATAACAAGTTATTTACAAACTTAATGGCATAGAATAACTTATGGTACTCAGAAATTCTTCAGGCCAGGAATTCAAATGGATCACAGGAGAAATGTCTTGTCTTTATTCCATATTGCCTGGGGGCCTTGGCTAAAAGACTCAAAAGCTGTGGCCTGGATTATTGAGGTTTGTTTACTCTTATGTTTTGGTGGATGATGGCAGCTGTTGGCTGGGGGCCTCAGTTCCCACCTGGCAGCTTCCTTTGGGTGCAAGCTTGGGCTTCCTCATAGCATAGTGGCTCAGCTCCACAGGCAAACTTTCCAAGAGAGAATCATGAGGATCTTTTATTGCTTTTATTACCTAGTTTCGTAGGTCCCATAGCAACACTGCTGTTGTACTCCGTTGGTCAGAGCAATCATAACCCTCCACTCAGACGCAAGGCGGATAAACGAAGTCCTTGATTCTCAGTGGTAGGAGTGGCAAATCAATTTTAAGATGAATAAGTAGGTCGAGGAATGGTGTTGCAATTATTTGAAAAAATATAATCTGCCACACCAGGTAAGAGATACAACATAAAGTCTAAAACTGGTACTAAACTTTCTTTTAGTGAGTCTCCCCAAACTCAATCTTACATCTACTGTATATCTTCTCACTACACTTCTTTAAAGAATAAAATGGTTTATTCACATACCTTTAATTATGACATTACTTGGTTGACTTGCTTCTGCATTGAGATGTATGTCCAACCCACTAAAAGAAGGTTAAGTTCCAGTTTTAGACTTTATATTATGCAATATTTATGAATATGTGAGTTAGAAGTTTTGGCAAACCACATACTTTATAAAGGTGTTTATTTTTGAAATTTTAGATATTTTATTTAGAGTGAAATACTTTAGAACACCAATTTGTTATGATAAATACAACATGTAAGGGAGAATTCAGAATGAGGGTAGCATTGGGATGAGTGACAACTTTAATTTTTTGCAAAATTATGACACCATTGTTGTCTGAGTTGCCCTGAATTTGTAATCTTATTGCCTTTTTTTGTGAAAATTCTCATCCTGATGTTCTTGCTTACACAGGCCTTTTTTTTTTTTTTTTTGGACATAAGCACCATGGAGATATCTTAGAATGTTCATATACATCTGTCACACAAAAGATAGATAGGTGATGGGCTGTTTGTAACATTGATAGTGACAATTTCTCTTGTATTCTAGAAAAGGGAACACTGATTGGGACCTGAAGTAGCAATATCCTGATCCACTGTTTCAAAAACACTGCCAGCTTGCCTCCCAGGCAAGCAGTGTGTGGAATCGGAAGTTCCCAGAAATTATAGTGGCTTGCAGTATTAATGAATATATGGGAGTGGGTTAGATTACAAAGAAAATGTAGAGAGAAGAGACAAGGGCAGATACTTTAGCAATCCATACATTAAAGAAATGAAAAACAAGAAACTGCATTCATAAAATGTATATATTTAAATAGACTATTTCATAGGCTAAGGTAACATTTAGCTCACAAAACAATAGATAGAACTGTTTGACTCAGAAGTAACTACGGTTTATATTTAAAAACAAACATACAAAAGCTATGGAGTATAAATTTTGTCTGATTGTCTCTCATCTTTATATTTATTCCAGGAAAGGAGAACTAACATATATGAGTAAAATGACTTTTTACTTGTCTTTATTCTTGATTTGCTTATGATAACCAGGATAATTGTCTAATCTTATTATCTTTAAAAAGTTTATAAACTGATAAACTGATGAAATATATTCATGTCTAGGTTCTTATGTGATCTAAGATAAAACAACTATCCAAATGAACTTTATACCATATAATTTCACTTAGATGCGGAACCTAATGAACAAAGTAAACTAATGAACACAACAGAAACAGAGGCGTGGACACATGGAACAAACTGACAGTTGCCAGAGGAGAAGCGCGTGGGGAGGACTGAATGCAAGCACGTGGAGGGATTAGCCAAACAACACATATGCAAAACTCTTAGACACAGACAATAGTGTGGTGATGGCCAGGCCAGAGGGAAGCAGGGACTGGGTGGAGGTGGGCAGAGGAAAGGGACAACGTGGACATCTGTAATAGTGTATACAAATAAAAATAAAGTGAAATAATTATTTTGAAAGAAAAGTTAGCAAAGAGATTATTTTTAATTTATTTTCTTCCTCCATCAAACACCCTTTGTTGAGAAGCAAATAAAAAAAAATCAAAATTGTCCTTATATTTTCAGTTTTCCTTCTGCTGTCTATAGTGCCTCACCTAAACAACAACAAAAAAAGAAACTCTGCAGTAACACTAATAAGTATTATTGGTTTATTCAATGATTAATTCAGTTTTCCAAAAACTATGAAGGTGAAATAAAAAGTCTAAGAGGTCCTTCTAAATATAAAGTATTAGTATTAATTTGAAGGATTTGATTCTTCTTCTTTAATCCAGGATAACTAGAACTGTGATTATCTTGGTACGGTAGGTGGAGAGAGCTTATTTATAAAGTAGTTAGTGCTTTATGCCACAACTTTCTGAGTACAGGCAAAAGTCGTTTTTTTTTTTTTTTTTTTTTTTTTAATGAGAAAAGCTGAACAAGATCTAAACAAAATGTGTCTGGTTAAATGAATGAGTAGAAATTCTGAGCAAAAGTTATGCATGAATATGTCCTCAACGGTATGTATACTATTTGGAAGCCAGTTGCTTTGAGAGAAGCTGACAATGATCACACACACACACATGCACGCACGCACGCACATGTGCACACACAAAGAGCCCTAATAGTGTGGTAATTTTTCTTTTTACTTGTTTTCCTATCTATCTTGTTATCATCTTTCCCAGTCTTTTATTGTTGTCATCTCATCTTTCTTCCTTATAATTTTCCAATAGATCTTTGTGTGTCTTTATTATGTTACAGTTTCTCCTACACTGTGATTTAATGAGGCACAAGTGAATGGACATGGAAAGAAAACAATTCAGCTTTTGAGCATTATTTACCATGAACTAAATTGGCAGGTGCTGGGCAATTAACAATAAAACTTGTGAAAAAGACAAATTTTCAGAAGCTTATGTGCTGAGTGAAATTATATTGTTTGCCTTTCTAGGATAGGAAAGGGTGATACTCTTAGAATGCACACAAACTGAAGAAGCAGTGTTTTGGGAATTATATGGTGGCAGTCGACACAAAAATGGCCAAGCACCAGTAAGCTCTGTGTCTATTTGTTCTGCTATTTTAAAGGATGATTCAGACTCTGCCTTAACCTCAGTTGCTCTATAGTCATTTTTCATGATTTTAAAAGACATCCATGTTTACTTTCTTAGTGTGTGCACAGAACAAACAAACATTTAGGTATTTACTCTGCATGGCTCAAATCCATGACTATACAACTGTCAATACTCCAAATCCATTAGGCAAATGCCTAGAAAATATGGAAAATAAGCAACTAGAAGCATCAACAAACAAGTAGAAAGTTCCATAAAAAGAGTCTTATTTTGACCTTCCAGCTTACTATATAATATCAGAGTAAGACACAGAACAATGGACTAACTAGTGTTCTCTGAGGAGTAATATCATTTACTTATTTTTAAATTAAATTTATGGGAGTGCCGTTGGTTAATAACATTATAGAAGCTTTAGGAGTACATCATCTGTATATAGCATTGCATGATTGCCATCCAAAGTCCAGTCTCCTTTTGTCACCATAGAGTTGACCTCCTTTACCCTCATCATCCAAAGAATTCCTTTGACCAATGCTTTAGAGCCTGATGAGCTGCTAGCACTGGGTATGCCACAGGCAATGCTATTTCTGCCAATGCCCTTCCACATACCTAACACATGAGCCAAGAATAGGGAGTAAAAATCAAAATTCCTCTTCAATCTATGCCTGTCTATCCTTTAGTTTCTGATTTCTGTTGCCAACCACCTGAGTTTTCTCATGCTTCTGGCCACCCAAGATACCCATTGCTGCAGCCATCTTTGCCATTTCAAAACTTAACATGGTTTACGCAGTATTTTCTCAGGACTTAGTATGAATATATCGATAAAAATAATTAAACATGTATTAAGGTCTATTATGTGTGTGGCAATATATATATATATATATATATATATATATATATATATATATATATATATATGTTGTCTCATTTATACTGCACCTGAATATTTTAAGAGAGATATTATCTTCAGTTCATGTTCATAGCAGTGTTATTTTCAATAGCAAAATTCTGAAAACAGCCTAAGTGCCCATCAGTAACTAAGTGGATCAAAAACCTGTGGTACATTTACACAATGGAACACTATGCAGCAGAAAGAAAGATGGAACTCCTACCCTTCATGACAGCATGGATGGAACTAGAGAGTATTATGGTAAGTGAGATAAGCTAGGTGATGAAAGACAAATATCATATGATCTCACCTATAAGTGGAACATAATGAATAGAACAAACACATGAGCAAAATAGAATCAGAGGCATCAAACAAGGAACAGATTGACAGGGACCAGAGAGGAGAGGAGAAAGAGAGAGAGATAATGGTGGAAAGAAGGGGAAGGGCCTAGTTAAAGAACAAGTATAAATGACCTATGAACATGGACAATAGGGTATGGATTGACTGTGGGATGGGGGATAGGCGGGCCCGGAAAGGGCAATGGAGGAAAATTGGGACAACTGCAATAGAACAACAATAAAACAAAAAATCAAGATATTTAAGAGATCTATTCGATTAAGTAGCAGCAACAATATCAGAGTTGGTTGATGATACATATAAAACTCAAAATCCCTGGAAAGCATGTTTCTAAAGCTTATATTTTTTTCTGCATTACCAGTCCTAGAAACTGAGTACTTTCGTAACGTGGAAGACTGTGGTCTTGCTGATCACATTACTACACTTTCTGGCAGACAAAAGATAACAGAGGTGGCATCTAACTTCAAAAAAGTCACAGTCCCTATTGCTGATGGTGCCTTCTGTTCTGTATCCCATTCTCAGCTCTATATATCTCATCACATCAAATGGCCAGCTTTCCTCCTTGCTTCTTTCACTGGGTTCTACTGGTGTTTTTCAGAGCCAATGTGACTATGAAAGAACTGGACTGTGTCCCTGCTAAAATCGTATGTTGAAGCACAGCCCCTAGTACCTCAGAATGTGACTGTAAATAAAAACTTGAAAATAGAGCTTTTAAAGAGATAATTAAGTTAAAATGGGACCTAATCTAACATGACTGATATCCTTATAAGAAGTTAAGATTAAGACATACAGACTCAAGTGATGCAAGGAAAGATCATGTGAGGACAACCCAAGAAAGCAAGCCAAGAAGAGAGGTTTTCTGCAAGCCTGCTGACATTTGATCTTGGATTCTGTCAGGAGTGTCTGTTCGTGATATAGTCTTTCCTATAAGTCAGCCAGGCAACTGCTCGGCTAGCTGCCTGCTTGAGCAACCCAGAACCAAGGAATAGACAAGAGTCACACACAGTAACTATGCTAATCACTCAGCTTTTATTGAATGCAGATTCACTCAAAGTAGAACTTCAACACACATTAATATCCTACTCACACTCTAACAAACTAAGAAAACTACACACAGCAATCAATGAGGGATAACAAGCCAGGTCCCAGAGTCTTAGTCTGCAGGTCCGGGAGACAGCATGGTGGGCAAGGGTGTTGTCAGCATCTTGCAAGGGAGGACCTCTGGAGCCAGGTGAGCAGCAGGGCAGGCGAAGTCCTCAGTCCAGCAGGGCAGAGCCTGCATGGTCTATGTCAAGGGAGACCAGCGTGGCAAGGAGCAGCACTCTGGTGTGTGAAGCTCAGCTCTCTCAGCAGTGGTCTGAACCCTGCCTCAGTTATACCTCGAAAGTGGTGTACTCCACCCTTCTGGGTCTTTTCACTGTATGTCTTGGCACCCCTGATGCCAAGTGTGCAATTTTCCCAGAAGCCTATGGGTGGTACATGGCTGTTCTGCTTGACACCCCTGCTAGCAAGTGTGGAATTTCCCCAGGAAACTATCTATGGGTGGTCCTGCTCTGCAAACATGGCTGTTCTGACCACGTGGGCAGATATGTCTTCTTGTCAGATGTGTTTACTCTGACTTACATAATTTCCCTCTTGAACCAAAGTGCCATGGCTGACTGAGCCATTTTAGTTGGCATAAGTGACTCCACTATGTTTTATATACTTTATGCTATCTTAATTGGACCAATGTCATTTTATTGGTCCTGCTCTCCACAGAATCTTAGTCTCTAAAATTGTGCCAAAATAAAATTCTGCTTTTAAAGCCACCCAGTCTATCTTAATTTGTTATGCTGCCATAGAGACTAATATGGTAACTTTCAAATACAAGACTTATGCAGGTTGAGAAGCAGAAGAGAGACAAATTGGGAGGTTTCCATGTGAATTTTTGTTGAAGAGGTTTTTTTCTTAAGAGTTTCGAATGAGACTGGAGACATTTGTATGTGGCTAAAAGGTAATGGTTAATAATATATTAATGCATCATGCCTGGTGTTTTAACTACAGGCTCCTGGAAATACATCTTAACACTAAGGAACCAGAGAGATGGAAATAAAAGTAAATCCTTACCAGAATGGTTGGGATAACTAGCACAGCTTCTCATTAAGTGATCATTTCATAAAAGAAACAAAAGCATACTTCATTTCATAAATGTTAGCGCTACAAGAGATCAATCATGAGCCAGATAAAGAACATTTTTCAAAGAACCACTAGTAATGTTTTGGACTGTTTTGTGAATTACTTTTGTGAAGGGCTAATCAACATAATCACCCCCTTTCTACTCACCTTGTCACCACATGCACATACATGTAGGAGCATTTATTAATTGTTGTTGGAAGTTTCTAAACCTAATGTGTACAAGCCTCTTTACTGAATTAAACAAATCTGTAAACAACCTATAAAAGAACGGAGAGGAATTTCATAGGTTCCCTGCTTAAATTGGTTTAATTCTCTTTATTCACAAATGTTAGACATGTTTGGACACATTCCTGGCATATGCAAAAAGCGTATTAGTTTCATAACATATTAGTTATTCCTAAAAGGGAAAACAGACTTTTCATAATATGTAAGACACCATGTTATCTAATCTTTAAATGTATCTGGTATGTTTGTCACAAAAATATATAGGTATATCAACTTTGACACACCATAAATCTACTCAAACAAAAATATTTTTAGTTTTACTATACATAAATGCATTTATTTCTGATCAGCAACTAAATATATATTATCATTGTACATGCTTTAAAATGTATAGCACAGGTAGAATAATAGTTTAAATTATCTATAATTACAACATGCAGAAATTACTACAATTAATATTGGGTCTATTTTCTTCCATTTATTGATTTATTTGCAGAATTGAGATTTATATCAGGCAGAGATTGTGTTCAATGGCATGCCCTGGAACCTGTTTACTGTGGCTTAACAAAAAGGAAAATGTTCTTCCTAATTTTCCCCAAAACTTTTGTTATTTTTTTAATGTAACAAGCATTGCAAAGATAAGTAGTCCAGGGATATTACAGTCCCTCTAGGGAACGTGCCCCTTCTCTCTCCTACTACTCTTCTATCCTTAGCTTTGCAGGTGTGTCTGCATGTTAACGTCCCTCTAGCAAGATGCTCTCTGCATCCTCATAAAAGAAGGAGAAAGCATCAACGCTTATGTCAGTAAAGCAGATGTCCTGGATATGCACAGCAGACTATCACTTGCTCACCCTTAAATTAAAGGGTTTGAGGCAGGATGATATTTAGATGGGGATTCTCCACTTGAACAAATCAGTGTAGGAAAATGGAATAAACTGAATAGCATTAGAGAGGCAACTAATAATGTCTGTCTTAAGACATTACATACTGCAGATATGATTTTTATTGGTCTTATTATCTTAATTATCCTATATGCAGTTTTCCATAATTTAAAAAATTTTCATAAACATTATTATAATGCCTAGAGGCCTGTTGAGCAGACCTTTAAGTTTTTTTCTTTTTTATTACAATATTTTAATATTAATTTAAGATATTTGTGTTCTGTAATGTTTTATAAAAAGTATTATGTCAATTAACAAGTCAATATTTTTAAACTTTCAAGTTTTATTTTACATCTGTCCTCTTTCTAGCCCTTACTCCCATGGAAGTTAGTAAAAAATATATTATTTTAATAAAAAATCATTTTTCAGTAAATTTAAGCATGTTTTCTCGCCTAGCTTTATCTTTACCTCTTACATGATCTTAATGAGTATTCTTCAAAATCAACTTGGGGTATGAAAACGTCAAAAAGCTTTGGAGATTCATTTCAGCATAAGTAAATATAAAATTTATATATTAAGAATTCACACTATGATTTAAAATTTGTTTGCTAAATACTTCTGTAAAATCACTAATTTTAGATCAGGGAAATATGAAAATAATAGTTAATCTGCCCCTTCTTTATGAAGAAAAAATAAAAATCTTCAAATTAAGCTTTTAAATATTGTAATAAATGATTGTTAAGAATTTTAGCCCTCTGTTTTATTAATACTAATTTGAGAAACTAAACATGAAAGCAAGAAATTACAAATTACATAATTTCCTGCCTTGTGTTAACGCCGGGGCCAGGTATACTCCCCTGTCCCTGTAAACAATACGAGGACCAAGTGAAATACTTTAGCTTCTTGCTCCATAACATATTACTACTACAAGATAAAGCTAGTCTAACTTAAGAGTTTAATTATTAAGACTAGCAGCTGACTCATCAGGTCTCTTTTGGAAACACTCAGGTAACTGTCTCCACAAATTTAAAGCTATTATGTCATAAATTTTGACTAATTCCTACAGTCACCAAGCCCAGGTTCTCAGACTCTGTCTGGAGCATCATACTCTGTCCTGAGACACTATTAATCCTGCCAAAATGCAATTGTTACTCATTGCTATTTATCTACTAAACAAAGCTTTGTTGATTAATAGATTTTTAAGACAGTCTTTGGGAAAAACAACTGGAACATTATATAGTTTTCATGAGCAGGCATCAAAAACATCAAAACATCTAATATCACAGACGTTAAACACCAATTTTGCCTGTTTAAATCCAGATTACTTATTTTAGGAATAACCTACTATTGATGACCAATAAAAATCTTAAGGTAAATTTAAATTTAATCTAATTTGACAATTAAAAACTGAAGAGTAGCTTTTCATTTATTTCCAAAAACTTGATAACTTTTTGAACATATGTTGATCATTCAGAATATAATCTCAATTAATAACACTTATACCCCCACAGGTTCAATTTCAAAACTTAAAATAAGAAGTCAAAGGCCAAAACTGGTGAAAATCGTACAATACAATTGGTTCCAGAATTAATAGACCACTACAAATAGTCTAGATTAAAGAGATGATGTTTATATTGTTTGGATACTATGAGATTAGAGTAAAAGTGTGAGCAGTTAATTAGGACATTTCTTGCTTCTCAAATCAACTTTCTGTAAATGGTGAAGCTAGCTACCCAACAGGGAGAGGATGAAAGTTCCCTTCCCCAACAACTGTCTAGTGGTCAATAACCATCACATTGAAAATGTCTGTTTTAAACAAATTAAAACACAGGCTTGATAACTTCTGACAAACTGATTTTCTCTTCCTGCAATGCAAGAAAGCAGTGGTATTTCTTCGCAGTTGTCCACATCAGTCAGTAAGTTGTCCATGTCAGTCAATGTTTCATTCGAGATGGAAATGGTGAAAGATAGGTGGAAAAGAAAGGGAAAAATTAGATTCAGAAGACCTAAGTGCATTATCAGGAAGTGAGATAAAGGAAAGTCTGGAAAAATTACCCAAGCTCACAGGCATTCTATCATTCCCTCCCACCACGCTCCTCTACCCCTTCTGCATTTTCTATTGAAGATACTGGGGCAGAAATAAAAATTGCCTCTGAAAAAGGTTAATTCATTTTGAATCAATTACAAAATTATATAACTAGAATTCCATTAATATGAGTCTTTAACCATTTAACATTTTCTTCAGACTAAAAAGTTCAAATTATTTTCTCTGTTGTTTTGCTCTATCCCCCAATCTTGACAATCTCCATCAAACTCTGTCGCAAAAAAAAAAAAAAAAAAAAAAAAAAAAAAAAAAAAAAAAAAAAAAAAAAAAAAAAAAAAAAAAAAAAAAAAAAAAAAAAAAAAAAAAAATCAAATAATAATCTAAACGCATAGACTAGATTTAGAGATATGTGCTTGTTTTCCTACACAGCTATACCCTTTTGTTTGGCCCTTGCAGAATATTTACAAATATGTGTTTGGGGGAAAGCATCATAGCACTCTGCAGCAGCAATTTTCTCCTGATGCCAGCAGTCCCGGTTCACACAGCATGTGTCTGAAGCAGATGCAGTCAACATGATGACACACGAGCAGGTTGCCTTTATGAGAAAACTGTGTCCAGCGTTTCTTGGAAATAGTCAAAAATGCCTCCTTAGAGGAGGCTCTAAGTTAAATAGGCCACATGCTAAGAGAGTTATCTGATTAAAAGCAGTGCCTGAAAACATGAGGCTTTGTTTTTAAAATAAATGTTGGCATAACTCATAAAATGTAAAAACTTAAAACAAAATTACCCACACTTTTTATAGAAGATTTAAACTCTTTTGGCATCAATACAACACTGAAAGCAGTTGATAAGAACAGTGTGTTAACCTAATGAATCCTAAGTCACAGATATAATATTGTTCTGAAAGGCAAGAGGAAAAGCTACCAAGAAAATTAGATAATAGCTTTTTTACTTGTGGGCTACAGCACAGATTGATTGTCATAGGATAAGAGAAAATGTACAACTTTGATGAAAAATATAATTAAAAGATCGAATCTAGGAAAAAGGTAAGGTATTTCTAGTTTCCAAGCTTACGGGAGGCCTGTCTGGCTTATACAAACAAAGGACAAAACGCACTGTCACTCTGCTACCCGCTCTCTTTCTCTTCAACTTTAAATGATATTTTGAAACTAAGAGCATATCAGAATGCTGAAGTGATATTTCTGTTAAAAAATGTACATGCAGCCCTGGCTGGTGTAGCTCAGTGGATTGAGCGCAGGCTGGGAACCAGACGATCCCGGTTCGATTCCCAGTCAGGGCATAGGCCTGGGTTGCGGGCCGGGTCCCCGGTGAGGGCCATGTGAGAGGCAACCATACATTGCTGTTTCTCTCCCTCTCTTTCACCCTCCCTTCTCCTCTCTCTAAAAATAAATAAATAAAATCTTAAAAAAAAAATGTACATGAATTGGTTGATTTCATTTTGTAATACTGGTAATTAAGTAACCACATCTCTATGCTAACCAATACTCCCTCTTCCCTATTTGGTTGTTAAAAGAAACAAAATCTAATTTGATGTAATTTCTAGTGACTATCTAAAACTTCACAGCATCCATTTCATATCTCTTGCTTCAGTTTATTTTTGCTATTTTTACTTTCCCATCACACTTTTTTTTATTTAGACACGTTTGGGAATAAAACAGGATGTAAACTATATGTTCACCAGATGACGTACTATATAAAAAATAATTTTAGCAGTACCTAAACATAATAATACTTAATAAATGTCTATGACTGTAACTTTATTTATAAAAATCAAAAATTTGATTCAGACTAGGAGATTGTCTTTTCAAATTTATAAGCGATGAAACATATAACATATTGGGGGTTTCCAAAATTGGGGGTGGGGCGTGAAAAATGAGTAAAGGTGTTCTAAAGGTACAAACTTTTAGTTATAAAATAAATTTTGGGGATATGATATATAGCATGGTGACAATAATTAAAAATATCGTGTTGTTGTTGTGCCCTGGCTAGTGTAGCTCGGTGGATTGAGTGCGGGCTGGGAGCCAGATGGTCCCGGTTCGATTCCCGGTCGGGGCACATGCCTGGGTTGCGGGCCGGGTCCCCTGTGGGGGTCATGTGAGAGGCAACCATACATTGCTGTTTCTCTCCCTCTCTGTCTCCCTCCCTTCTCCTCTCTCTAAAAATAAATAAATGAATAGGTGAAATCTTTAAAAAAAAATTGTGTTGTATATTTAAAAGTTGTTAAGAGACTAGATCTTAAAAGAACTCCTCACAAGAAAAAAAAATTATAAAAAGCATTATGTATAGTGAATAAATGTTAGCTAGATTTACCGTGGTCATTTTGTATTACATACATATATTGAATCATTATGTTGTACACTTAAAACTAATATGATGTTATATTTCAATTATATTAATTTTTAAAATAAATAAATACAATTTTTTCTATAAATTTAATATAAGATAATTGTTAACACAGAATAACCACTTAAAGCTAAAAGATTGAGATAAAATGAAAATACACTTACAATGAAATTTAATTTGAATTGTAACATAAAGGATAATGTAAGTGAAAAAGTAAAGGATAATTAGAAGTACACAATTTTGTGTATGTAAGAGAAAAAGGAAAAAAAGAGAGAATATATGTTTATGTGTACCCACAAACATTACTTAAAAGTGCCAACAATTTTTTTTACAGATTTTATTTATTTATTTTTAGATAGTGGGAAAGGGAGAGAGAAAGAGAGGGAGAGAAACACCAATGTGTGGTTGACTCTCTTGTGCCCCTACCTGGGGACCTGGCCTGCAACCCAGGTGTGTGCCCTGACTGAGAATTGAACCGGCTACCCTTTGGTTTGCAGACCAGCACTCAATCCACTGAGCCACACCAGCCAGGGTGCCAACAATCTTATTTAAAGAAATTTGATTCTTATTTTATATATTTTCAAACTATTGTTTTTATATTACTGCCAAAACATAAAGTTTATCTTTTTAAAATAATTACACATTGTCAAATTTTGTTAAATGTTAAATATTTTTGTCTTTTATAATGAAGTGAATTTTAGCTTAAGCCTTTACCTGGCCAAGGCCATGGTCCTTAGGTGGACAAAATTTTACAGTTTACATTTTATTAATGAGTCATTTGAGACCTGGATGAGCAGAGCAACTTTCCAAGGCCAGAAATGTCGCTAAAGTTAGGGAAAAATTAGAGACCCAGTACCCTCACACATTTCAGTTCTTATTGCCGTGCTTTTTCTATTGCAATTATGCTACCTATCGCTTATTGTTCTTTTCTTCTAAGCCTGCTGCAAGTAGGATAACTTTTGCATCCTACTTAGGTATGATGTAGGCATATTTTAATGCTTATTTTCACAAAATTCAAATTAATTTGAAGCTTAGTTGAACATCTCCAACTGTATGTTGGAGAAGCCCTCTCCACTTCATTTCCTCTCCTGCAGAGGAGAGTTGCATCTCTCCTTGGAGATGAGTGGGCACATTCCGAGGAGGTGGGCAGCTGAGATACTGGGAGGCATCAGTGGGCAGATGGGGCTGTGTTCAAGAATCTCTGAAGCTCCTAACAGAGGCAGGGGGCCAGCAAAATGGACGAGGGAAGTGGCGAAGTCTGGCGTCAGGCTGACAGCAGAAATGTGAAGGGAATCTGTTAAAGTCAGTGCTCAGGCTGAAGGCAGCTGGACGATGACAGGAAAGCCACAAGGGTCACTGCTCACACAGCATTTGTGCCATGACTGAGGGAGCTGTGGGGCCTGGACTGGAGGAAGCAGCTGGGCTGTGAGGTGGATCCAAGTGCTGAGGCAGGAAGCAGGTGGTCACAGGAGGAGGGAAGGATGAGGCTTGTGCTGAGGAGCATCTGCCCCTCACACTGGCTCCTGTGAAAGGCTCTACACAGATTTAAATGTAGGGGGAAAAGCATTTTTTTGACTAATCATCCTCAAAAACAAATTTGACATCCACAATGCTACAAGGAAGGGCTACTGTGGACAACAAAGCAAGGAATGTGAATTTCTGTTGGGCTAAGTAGTCTCAGAAACAGCAATAGCTACAAACACATTTCCAGGAGAGGCCAGGCAGTCAGTGAGGACTCTTTCCCTTACTTCGTCTAACTCTTTTGTAGGATGTTGCTAAATCTCTTTGTACCTTGCTTCCTCCTGGAAAAATGGATATCTTACTGTAAAACATATAACAGTTTCCAGAGAGTAAACTTTCACCAACAGAAAGCTACATACACAAAATAATATAAAAATCATAGGGAAATGTGTTTGTATAATTGTTACATATGCAGTTAAATTGATCCTTTGAATAAAAATTTTATCTCTAAGAACAATTCTGAAATGATGGAATGGAACGGAACTTGCCACGCTGGTTTTATGGTTGCTTTAAACAACTTCTAATATACTCGCTAATAGAGAAAACCAGATGTAAAATTTCCTTCTTAGGGACTATTCTAATGGAGAGAAGTTAGCAGCACATTTTAAATTGCCCTTTCCCGCTTGGCCAGAGGAAGTCAGCATTTCGGAACCGCCTCGGTTACGGAGGCTCTGAGGCCTTCCCTTTAGCTAGTGAGACGCCCTGGGCTCACCACAACGCGGATGCCCTTCCGATGAAAACAAAACAAAAAGCCAGAACCCTCAATACTCTTTTTTAGCAAATTAACTGAAATTAACTGAATATTAACTCTATCATTCTTTCAAGTCTATGCATTTTTAGGGAGATATTTAAAAACCGAAATGTTACTTTCGGTAAAGTAGTACTGCATGCACATTGAAACAACTAGCTCTATGTTGGTTACTGTATTACCTCCCTCTAAAGCAGTATTTTCCAAATTTAACTAAGAATGATACAGATTCCCAAATTCCTATACTGCATATTCTGAATCAGTAGATCTCAGGTAGGGTAAACAAATCTGTATTTTTTATCAAGAACGTTAGGGAACAAAGACGTTTAAGAAATTGCCCTAAAAGACCACTTGGTACTGCAGCAGGGAACGGTTCACTTTAGGACAGATCATTCACGACTGCACTAATGAATTGTGCATGAAGTTGATTGCATCTCGAGTGGAGACATAATGTGTCCTACAGTACATCTTGTATGTTTTAAAAAACAAAACAAATGTTTTGTTTGTGGTATGATCTTGTACATAATCTCAGTTACAGGGAGGATTTTAATTTTTCTCAGTTATGAAGGATGGTTTTCTCCCTTCCATTTACTGATTTTTTCCAATGAGGAGATTTCAAGTTCTAGAATCCAATTTTTTCTGATTTCCATACAAAGTAAAAGCTTAAATGTAAGGCAGATCTCACTGCAAAGAACATGATCAGAGCAGAAGAATAGAAGTTGTACTTCTAAAAAATCTTTTGTTTGTGCTTTGTAAGTACCTTTTTACTTAATGTAAATTAGAATTGATGCCTTCGTGAGTTTCAGGCACAAATAGAGTGGTCACACACTTACAGTCTTAGCCACTATGCTTCTTAGTACTGTTTCATAATGGGATTAGACGAAGACAAGAAATAACCATTGGAGTTTGTTTCCCTGTTTTACAGACATTTCACATTCTAGCTTCTTGGAATAAAAAGGATGAACAGATCAGAGTACACTGTACCAGAATACTAAATGTCCTCACAGCCCATGTCCTTGAGCAAATTTGAACTGGAAAAAGAAAAAAACTGTTGAAAGAAATATAATGAGGTAACAGGCATATGCACTAAGCTAAATTCTACCATTATCTAAGCTATGTATCATGAATAAATAATATTCTTTAAGAAACTACACACCTTCCTTTGATTAAAAGATTACTATTCTGCAAATTCTTGCTGCAGATTTGCATGCTATTAACTTACAAGCAGTGAATATATGAAGCAATGACAGAATAAAGTCATATTGTGATAGAGTCATGGGTGCTCATTCAAGTTATACGGTATGTTTGAAACCAACTTCCCTTATAAGGATAAAAGTGGAGTGATGGATACCAGTCTCTTATTTTTTAGATGATTTTGAATGTTAAACCAATTATGATTCATCCAAATAACAAAATTTAAAGTTTGTAGAAGGGCTAGTTATTCTCAATTAATTATAAATAAACCTAACCAAAACTATTGTTATTGCTACTTGATAGCTATAAAATAAAAAGTGGTAAAGCAACATTTACTGAAATTAACATCTCATTAAAATATTTAAATTTTTGTAATTAAAATTAATTTCTGACTCTGTATTCATTCTGTGTGTTGATGGAAAATTTTGCCATTACGCATGCTTAAACATTCATTTCACCCACCTTAGGATTGTTCCATAATTCTAGAATCTTAATTAGTACCAGAGCATTTGGTTAGATATTGGGAGACACTCTGAAAAAAAGGTCAATAACCTGAGTTCACAGAGTTTATCCAGCCTCAACTTTTTTTTTAAGATTTTATTTATTAATTTTTTTTAGAACGAGGAGAAGGGAGGGAGACAGAGAGGGAGAGAAACAGCAATGTATGGTTGCCTCTCACATGGCCCTCATTGGGGACCTGGCCCACAACCCAGGCATGTGCCCTGACTGGGAATAGAACTGGGACCCTCTGATTCCCAGCCCGTACTCAGTCCACTGAGCTATACCAGCCAGGGCTATCCAGCCTCAACTTTAAAAACAATTCAACTCTTCAATTTCAATATAAATAGAACACAATTAAATCATGGTTCTTAAGAGGTATTGTTACAGAGTTGCCACTTGGAAAAAACTCTTTGATAAAGAGATATGTAATCAAAAAGAGAATTCATTATTAACCAATGAGTAAAGTGAAGAAAAGAGAAAACTGAAGAATTATCTAAGGAAGAGTAGGCAACAGCTAACTTTCCAAATACTGTTAAAAGAAAATCTGTTTTCACTACATCAGGGCGCTACCCATTAATTTTCATGCTAGAAGGAGAACTTCGATGACTATGACTTTTTAATTCATAGTTTAGTTCCCCTGAATCACGGTGTACCTTGGAGTGGGCCTCTAAGATAAGTTTAAAATGGTCGGAGAAATATGAGGGAGAAATTTCTCCATTAATTTAAGGAATAGCCTGAGGGTTTAATTCAGATTTCTGCTTTTCAAAGGCAAGGACACTTATGAAAGGAAAGAAGAAAAAGTAAGTAAAGGAGAATCATCTCTTGCCGCCAGTTCTGTAGTCTAATTTTATACTGCCTCTTTCCACTTAAAGTCCCATCTGATTTCTAAGAATAAGAAACTCAGCCGGTTGCTTACAAATAGGAATCCTAAGTTTGCCTGAGTTATCATGTGATTCTAACATTTTGAATGGATAATATGAATACTCTTAATTGTTCATAGTTCTTTGAACAAAAACTACCTTAGAAATAATTTTATAATCTGCAGAAAAAACAGTTAAGTGCCAAGCATAACTGGGGTGAATTAAACATAATCTAAGTCAAGGACGCGTACATCCCCTGAGAGGAGTTGCTTTAAGAGCACGTCTCTATGACCTTTCTCCTCTCATCACAGATAATGAAGTCAAGAACCAGTAAAATGGCAGCTTCCACTTAGTGCACATTAATCACTACTCCAGAGTAGTGAAAAAGTGGCATGTGGTTTTCAAACCATGATGTGATTTTTCTTTATAAATATTTATAAGTGACATGGCTTGGTTTTAACGGTTTTTGTGTAAGGGTATGAAAATAGAAAAATGCCATACTTCAAAAGTAACATTTTATCATAGACTATAAATAACATTTCTAAAAGTTATTAGAAACATCAGAGAAAAGCAAAAATATTATTTTTATTATAATCAGTAATTTAAATGGAATTACATATATAAATATATACACACTCATAAACACATGCATGCTTATTAGTATAACAGGTGAAGTTTTTTTCTTGTTCTTTCATTACACATTTTATAGACCTTTTCTTCTGAATGTGATCTCATGCATACACCTCTAAAACAAAACTGTTTAAAGAAAGTTAAAAAATATAAAAAGTAAAATTTCTAATTAGGAAGAAAAAAGCAATGCTGCTATAATCACTTAATAGTGTAAATGAGAGAAGTATGAAAAAGAATAAAAACAACGGTGAATCATTTTAGTCATTAAATCATCATTGGCTCATCTGCAAGGTGAGCAAGAAGTGTCTAATGGTAAGGTGAAAAAAAAAAGTAATGGCTGTTCTTCTGTGGACCTGTCAAAATTTAATATTATTATACTGGGGCAGGAATAGAGGGGGTTCCTTAGGTTTTAGTGTTTGTTTGAACCATTTATATCACTAGTATGATTAAAAATGCATATTATCTTCACTGAAGAATTATGAAATCATCTTTGGGAATAAGGCTTAGCATCTTGTATTTTTAACAAGCAACACGAATGTTTCTCACGCACATCAAATTTGGAGAATGATTCACCTCTATGACATGTGCTCTTTTTGTGAAACCTTCACATAGCTTGATTTAAATACAACTAGATTCAGAAACACTACTACTAATCAATTGCATGTGTCACTGCTGGACAGATCTGGGAAAAGCAGAAGGAAATTCAAAGTAAACATATTTAGCAATTACACCTTCTGAAAACTAACACTATCAATTAAAAATGTCTAAAATCAATAAAGGCATGTTTCAAACATGTGTGTATTTTTCTGTGATGACACACATCAGAGCAGAAACCCCTCTGGACACTGTGGCTTACTTTCGGAACCGCCAAAATAAGGTGTCTGAAGGACCCGTGGGCAGCATTTGATCCAGACATAACTGTTGTTTGATTTTGAGTGGACACCATTCATTTCCACTACGCTTTCCTTAGACAATAGGATTGTCCCTGGCCCTCGTAGGCATTTCTTAACCTGGTGTTAGCTCTTGAGATTGAGAATGTTAACTAGGTTCAGGTAAGGAAAGATAAACACCAAAAAGATTAATAATTTAACACAGAAATTGATCAAGTCAGTGCAGGAGCTAGTGATCTCTATGCCATTACTTCATGGGCAAAGGGAAACAACATGCAGTGAAAACACCCAGAACTTGTGGACACTGTGGTTTTCTCAGTCTACATGTGCTCTCCCAGCTCTTGACACTGACGCTTTTTATGATTCCCCCTCAGGGTGATCAATCGCTAAGAGTCATGGCATAATGAATACATCATGAACTATTGTTTTCTTTTTTATTGTAGTAAAATATTATAACACGAACTTTACCTTTTTAACCAGTTTTAAGTATAAAGTTCAGTGACATTAAGTACATTCATATTGCTGTGCACAGAGAAAATGGATTTTTCAAAATACAAATATCTTGCCCCCACATCCAGTAGGTTGTTATTTAGAAGTAGTTATCTGTTGTCTTAAAATTTGTTCTACGGGTGATTCTAATGAACAACCACTGTTTACAGCTACTAATTTGATTTAATTTCTTCATTTAACTCAGTCACTCATTCACTTAATCTTTTAATTATTTATTGGAACACCTGCAATTTGTCACACTCTAGCTAAGTATCAAATATACTGAAATTATAATTAGTATCATCCTTATTGTTCTATGCATTAGTTATTAAGTGTACATAATATACCAATTATTATTCTGAGGCATATATATGTATATGTACATATATATGTTTTAAATATTTATTTGATTTAATATAACCGGTAGAAAGGATTTTTTGATATCTATGACATTTGGTTCTAGAAATGATAGAAAATAAAAATGAGTACATCACATAACTTTAGAAAAGTGTATTGATACTTTCACACCAGAGAAAACTTATGCAATGCCAGAAATGAAAGTACCCAAGCCATTGGTAACAAAGGATAACGCTGCTGATAAAAGGAGTGTTTGTAAATTTTTTGTTTTTCTTCTCTGCCATTCATTATTTTGAGGCAAATATCAGTCCAATGGAAAGAGTTCTAAACATAAATGACATCTAAAATTTAAAAAAAGACCTTTAATAAAGAGAGCTGCACAAGTTTTCAACCAGAAAAAAAGGCTCTATCAGTGCAACTCTCCTGCAAGGCCTAAAAGCTACTGCAACTAAAAAAAAAAGTTTAGAAACATTTACCTGAACCAGGAACATGAGCTAGATAATAATATGTTTTCAACACTTTGTGCTCTTCAAAAGTAAAAAAATATTGCCCTGGCTGGTGTAGCTCAGTGGATTGAGCGCGGGCTGGGAACCAAGTAGTCCCGGTTCAATTCCCAGTCAGGGCATATGCCTGGATTGCAGGCCAGGTCCCCAGTGAGGGCCATGTGAGAGGCAACCACACATTGCTGTTTCTCTCCCTCTCTTTCTCCCTCCCTGCCCCTCTCTCTAAAAATAAATAAAAATAAAATCTTTAAAAAAAAAGTAAAAAATTATTGTTCCACTTTTAAGATGGCTAAATACCTTGTCCAAGCAGTACTAAGTTATACAAGTATTTCTGTATTCATAGTACATGTTCCTTCTATTGTGTTGCAAGGATTATAATACAATAAGACATACATATTGCTCACAGCCTATCAGTCTGTAAGAGACGTAACTGGACCGCCGTGTTGCCAAAGTAAAAGGGCAAGAAGGAAAACAAGAATTTGTATAATTTTTTAATTTTTTTTTTGTTGTTGTTTAGAGAGAGGGGAAGGAAGGGAGGAAGAGAGGAGAGAAACATCAGTGTGTGGTTGCCTCTCACATGGCCCTCACGGGGACCTGGCACGCAACCCAGGCATGTGCCCTGACTGGGAATCGAACCGGGACCGCTTGGTTCCCAGCCCGCGCTCAATCCACTGAGCTACACCAGCCAGGGGAAGAATTTGTATAATTTAAGGAGTGTATTTTATGGAATTATTAATCTGAGAGCTCAAAGGATACACAGAAAATTCTTAAGGGCTGAACCCATAAAAGATTATTGAAAGCAGGTGGCGCGATCTAAGCAACATAGTGGAGTCATGAAATGATAAGCTTCAGAAAAACTAATTAGTTTAATGTGGCTACAACATGAAGCAGGTGGAGTTTAGCAATAAAACACTATTGATATTTCTTTTCATAGGGTAGGCATGGATAAATATGCATTCTAGAAAAATCATTTTGGGGCCTATGTAAAGAACAGATTAGAGGAAGAAAGCCTGGAAGTTGGGAGGTCACGGAGTAGACTACTTAAATAGCATGTGACATAAAGAGGAAAGGAAGGATCTAAGATATGTAGAGATGACTGGATTGATAATAATCAGACAATGACAGATGTAGAGGAATTAGACAAATAAAAGCTTGAGGTAATTGCAGAACTGGGTTTGATATTTGAATTGTTAGTGGTGATACTATCAGAGTGGAGTATATATTACAGGTGGAAACAATGATTTAGGTGAAAATAATTCATGACAATATTTCTTGAGCACAAAGTACTTAGAGTAAAGCAAGGTCCAACATGTTTCGTTAAAAGGTAGCTACATACATGAGGATCTCAGAGGAGAGAAATGAAGCATAGATGTAAATTTGAAAGTAATTAATATGTAGGGATAGTGGAAACTATGAAGAAAAAATCAACAAGAAAAATTATCTTGGATAGATGTGGACAAATGTCAGATATTTGAGAGATTGAGATAATGTTTAACTTATGACTCTGTCAAGTCACATGTGCATATTAAAATTTTTATGAGTAGTTCCATAACATGTGTGGGTGATCAATATTAATTAAATGGCCAAGTAAATGAGACCTTACAAACATGTTTGTTAATTTTACTTTCTTCAGCTCCTTTAAGTAATCATAAACAGTATCCCATGCTGAAAAACATAGTGATTTTTATGATAGGAAAGATTTGAGTATCTATATCTACATGTGTTTAGTAGAAGCCAATGTTGTGAAAAAGTTCTCAACACAAGAGACACAAATGAAGAAAACAAGGCTATACATACTAATTAAATGTTTTCATAAGGTCAAATTCCTAGTTAGTGCCAGACATCAAGGCTTACTCCAAGTTCCAAAACAATTTTGTAACTAGTATTTTTACTCTTATAATCTAGCATACATCTTAATTAAAACAACAGGAAAAAAAAAGTATCAAATGTGACTTTTGCCCTGCAATTTTTCTCTGTAAAACTAATTTTCTTCTGACCTAATATAGAGAATAATAGACTTCCACCAGTAGATTAATCCTCTTAACTGAGTATAATAAGCCTAAGAATAAAGACACAAAGAATACATTTGTTGCATCAGGAGGGACTTGCATAATTGCTGAATGGGCAGTGTGCTTTGCCAGCTACCTAAAGTACTACATCATCCATAAGGAAAAAGTAGATCTTTTTTTTTTTTTTTTTTTGCTGGAACAAAAAAATGTGGATTTGTAGCTTTTAGCACTCTAGTTAGCAAACATGAATTGTGCTTTTATAGGAGTTTCCCCTCAATGAATAAAGAATAAGGAACTAAAGGAAATGTTTTAGAAAGTATATTTTTGATACAATTAAGTATCATAATTGCTGCAGAGGTCCCCACAGGCACTGTGTCTGGAAGGCATCAGCCAATTGCAATCCCCACAAGTCAAAGGCAAGTGCTTTCTTATTACACCAAATAATAAAACATTTCTGCATTAGTAAATTATATATTGCAGACTTCATCATGCCTACCTGTTACAAACTTTCAGGGGAAGTTTGTGTTACCATGAGATCCATGTTCCCCGTCTCTCCAGCATCTCTCCAGTGTAGTTAGTTGCAGAAATGAATCCTTATATAAACAAAATCTTACAATAAACCCTCACTATAAAAAATTAACTTATTTCACAACTATAAATTTATTCCATAAATTCAAATTTATATGTATTTATTATAAATGTAATCAGTGAGAACCATGAGCTGTTTTAGTGAAAATAGGCATTTGAAAATAGAAGTTACAGACAGCAGTTACAGTATATAACTGTATATAACCACCTCAGCGTTCTAAAGTAATTTGAGGTTTTGTTTCCATTGCATGGCATCTTGGCAATCACAGAACACTACTCAATCCGGTAAAATTGGCAAGAGAGTTTTCATAGCTGGAAAAAAATTGATGTATCAGTTTCTAAATTGTAAATATTTAGTAAGCACTTTTGAGAAAGTATGTCAGTATGTTAATTTCATTATAATTTTTAATAACTGAAGCATATATAAAAATGAAAACGAGATTAAAAATATGCAGACTCTCTGAAGTACACCATCCAGAGAAAATAATTTGAAAATTATTATTCTGGACTATAATAGGAGATCCACAGCAATTGCTTTCATAACTTAAATGTGTTAAAAAGTCTCAAATATGCCTGAATAGTAATTTACATGCTGGAGGTAACTGATAAAGTGAGTGGTCAATAAATTTCCTAGGTTCTGTTAGGCTGCATCAGATCTTTTAAGTATTGTTTTAAATTTAACAACCAAATAAACAAAGACAGAGAGAGAGAAAGGACATTACATTTATAATTAAACTATCTAAAATTAAAATCTGATATTCTCAGACATCCGTAATCTCTTTTAATTTTATACAAAATAGCAAATAGATAAGATACATTTTTTGTCTGATGTTTCTATAGATTCTAAGAACACTGCTGTCCTGCTTTTTCTTTTGTCTTTATTTGTTTCAAGTAAAGTTGGTTAATATTGTTCTAATTATTATTCTACATTTAGAGAATTCTTAGCTCACATTTTCTCCCAATAAATCTTCTCTGTTCACTAATAAGCAAAGGCTCATAAACTTATCTATGACTATACGAGATATAACTCTCAACATTTTTTTCTTAACTGCAGATGACTTTATTAAAGAGAGGATGGAAAAAGAAAATAGTGATTATATGCCTGTAAATGCATTGCCTGAGTAAGTAGGGGTTGCCTAGTTCTTTGTCTTCAACTTCCTAAGGAAGATCAGTGCACTTTATAAAAATTTGCAGAGGGGGTGGGGGTGGGGGCATTCTTAGCATAATTATCTACTGAAACCAAATTTAGGCAGTAATGAAAGATCACAACAGAAAGGTGAGTTTCTATGAGTTCCCATTCACCCAATTCCATTGCAAGTGTTTGGCTCTCTCTCTCTGTCTCTCTCTCACCCGTGCACACACGTTTTCCCACCGAATTTACCTTCATGATTTTATGCTGCATATTTTATCACCCATGTTTCAGATCAGAGCTTCTCGATAAGTTTCAAGTTGCTGAACTATTAGCCCTTTAGGACTTGGGTCAAAAGTAGGGCCTGGGGCAATCCTGGCAAGTGGAGTTTTTCCCAAGCCCGGAGTTTTTCCCAAGCCCGGAGTTTTTCTCAGCTCTATCCCTTGAGCTCATCTTCCTCCAGGTACCACAGTGGTGTGTACAAACATTTCTGTTTTCCATTTTTGTAAAAACCTGTGAAATATTGGGAAACATTGGAGATCATTAGCTTAACTGTGAGACCTATTTTCTTAGTTGTTTAGTTCCTTTGTCTTAAATTGTGCACATCACATTAGTAACAGGAAAGTTAACGGAGGTAAGAAGTAATTATACTCATGCTTCCTTAATGTTTGTTATTATGTAAACTATAAAAATCTGATTCTAGAATGACTCGTTTCTCAAGCATTTTCTGGAGATTAATCTGAATACTAGTTTCCTGGCACACAAAAATTAAATATTAAGTATTCAATCACTTTTACAACTTTCCTATTATGATAAGAAAAGTATAACATTATATAAATTTTAAAAATAGAAAGAGGAGTAAAAGTTCCATTAGTTCAATACTTTAGCACTGTTATTTTTATTTTGCCTATGTCTAACATTCTTTTTCTTTGAATATGCATATTTTCCATATAATTGTATACATACAAATCTATGTATTATGTTTTTCAAATTAGGATTGCTCTCTAAGCATTTTTCTATGTTCCTATCTATTTTGCCTATCTGGCTCCTTTATTAATGATAGAATAATCCACCAAATTGATATATCTTGATTTCATTAACCACTGAACAAGTATTTCTAAGTCAGTGTATGTTTCCTTAGCTTTAATCTTCCCAGTATATAATACCAACATGAGCATCCATTGTATGCATATCAAGCTATAAGGACATATAGATGGCTTTGATTGCTTTTGTCAAAACACTTTCTAAAAGAATTGTGCTGAATTTCACTGCCACCAGTGGCGAATGAGCATAACATTTTAACAGCACCCCTGTCATCAGTGAGTCTCTGCTATTTGCATTGAATTATGTTTAGTTTTAAGAAGACTGGTGGTGAAAATAAAATCTATTTCTTCCTTCCTTCCCCTCACCCTCTCGCCGAGTTTTTGCATCAGCCTTTCTCTCTGACCCTTCTTCACTGTAAGCACAGAAGAGTGACTAGTTCTCTGTGCCAACCTTTTTTTTTCTTTATGATAAAATTATTTTCCTCTTTTTGACTTTTTTGAGAAACCACATTAATGTCAGCTGGAACTCAGGGGCTGCTGAGCAGTGGCAGGAGGACACAAGGAAAGTTCCGGCATCGTGTACAGTGATGCCTGCCTTTGCAATGGTAAGTTTCTTCTCCTCCAGGATTTGTCAATTTTGATTTTGCAGCTCAGTCAGCAATGCCATGTGCTGTTTTCCTCCTGTCTGAGTTACAAAATAATGAGTCATTTTATCTTCCAAGGTGACAAGCTTGAAAAAAATAAAAATAAAACTTTCATTTCTCCATAGCTATTATCTTTTCTACCTGGATGACATAAATTTGGGAAATATAGAAACTCTGAAGAGAGAAGGCCGCTGCAGTGGCTGTGCGTGTTGCAGCATCTTCTCCTGCATGAACAGAACTCCTCGCAGGTATTATTAATCAGCATTATTATCATGTGATGATGGCAGGCAATAAGACAAAATGTAAAAATAAGAAAAATGATTTATTATTAATACTGAAATCTGAAAGTCTAAATATTTATGTAACTAGACTAAATGGGAAAATATGTTATCCTTGATTATTAATATAATCATAAAAGTTTACTTGATCTCTCAAGATTTTCTTTTAGACTTGCTTGCTCATATGTTATTTATATTCTAATTTTTTAAGATTCTGCTTCCCTTTGATTTTGTTTTTCCTGATGCTGTTTTCAACATAGTTTAAACAATTTTTTTAAGATTTTCTTTTTTCCTCAAAAATATATAATGAATATTTCCTCTTATCAACATATATTCTTCTACTATAAAGTTATGAATTTCTAGTTGTCCTGCAGCTGTTCAAGGCCAGGCAGGTTCACGTGGGATTCGAGCAGACAGAAGGAAATTAGTGGAGCAGTCTGGGTGTCTGACATGCCTTTATTCCAGGGCAGGGTGGTCCACGCGCTCCACCAGTCACACCACGCAAAGTCCCACCTCCCTTATACTAAGTATAAGTATACTAGTTTACTAAGTGCACACAGAGCTGGCTGGGTACCAACCAGACTATCACTGGTGACAGAACAGACCTTGATTCTGCCCATGCGAGCCCTTAAGCACAGTTATAGAAACACTGCGAAGTCCCAGTTCCCTAGATATCTGGGTGAGGGAGCCTAACTGACTTGTTTTCCCTGTACTAATTCCATTATGTTACATTGGAAAGAGAAAATGAAGGAACTAAAGAGAGTAAATGACTGAGCAGTTACTTTGGTTCCAGATAAGTTTGGAAGAGAATCTGGTGTCTGCTACTGTCAAGCTATGCCATCTTTACTTCTCTAGGTCTCAGCTTCAGACTGAGGGCTTAGACACATCCTCAAACTCATTGATTCTTTCTTTACCCATATCCAGTCTACTAAGAAGCCCGCCAAAGAGATTCTCTATTTTTTTTATTACAGTGTTTCTGATTTCTAGCATTTCTTTTTATTTTTCCTTAGAATTTCCATCTCTCTGCTTATATTACCTGTCTGCTCTTGAGTGCTGTCTACTTTTTCCATGCTAAGCCTTGGAATGTTGTTATTTTAAATTCCCAGTCTGATATATCCAACATTCGTGACACATCAGGTGCTCATGTTTGCTTTGTCTTTTCCAACTTTTTTTTTTTTTTTTGCCTTGTATTATGCTTTATATATTTTGCTGCTGCTGTTGGTGTTGTTGTGGAAAGCTAGATATGGTGTACTAGGTAAAAGGTACTGGTGATTCAGACTTTAGCGATGTGGTGGTACTGTATCGGGGAGAGGAATCAGCCTGTTGTGCATGATTAGGCCTCAGTCTTTTGGTGAGCCGGAGCCCCAGGGATGTGACCTTCACAAGTGCTTCTCAGCTTTGTTTTTCCTTTAAGTGGGACAGAATGGGCTTAAGAGGGCTGGAATTGAATATTTCCCTCCTGACCAATTGGTTAAGCTCTGATAAAACCCCAGTGGGTTTGGCTCTAGTAAAACAGTTTCTCATGAAGCAGGCTGTTTTAGGAACAGAATGCTTTGCATGTATTTCACAATGGTTAGTCTTTCCCTCTGCCAGAAGAATGAGGGCATTTTTCTGCAAACTTCATTGTGAGAAACTAGTAGGGCTCCAGAAGATAAAACTCACAGAAATGTGAGGAACCCCCTAAGACTGGGTCCTGCTGGAGTTTTAATTTCAAACCTTTCCATACTGAACCTCTAATGCTTCATCAGTTATAGTTCAAGTTTCCCTACCTGGATTTGTATAGAGGTTTCTGCACCCGGATTCCTGTTCTAAGTTGTGATTCTCAGTGTCTGCCTGTCTGTCTCTCCAATTCTGGGGGTAGCTGATTACCCTGTGACCTCAGTTCTCTAATGGATCTAAGAAGAGTTACTGATTTTCAGTTTATTCTGTTTTTTTATTTATTGTTAGGGTAGAGTAGCAACTTCCTTGTTCCTTACATGCTGAACTAGACACCAGAAGAAACCAGGGCAGTTATAAAGATTGTAGGAAATAATCCATGAAAAGTATCTCGTCAATGTTTGGCAATACACCAGTCTTAGGAAATATGAGAGATTATTATTAAACTGTTGTACTTTAATCTGTATATTGAATATTCCTAATTACCTTACTATAAAATCCCAGAAGTAAAACTGCTATATATAGCATAAGGTTATTTATTTCTAAAATACCTTCTTTAGAGCTTCTAAAAATGCAATCTTTTCATCAACTTAGAAATCATTATTTTTAATAGTTGCTAGTTTATTAACAAATGTGTTTATCTTATTGTTTGAACATGTCTCATTCATTATCATAACCATGCAGCATGAGGTTCAGCTGCCTGTTACCCTAATATATGAACAAAAGATTTGGATTGAGGGAAATAGGTGTTTATTAACAGGGTGCCAATTTTGGAGGCTCTGAGAGCACTCCTGCTCTGAGCCCACTCCTGCTCTGAGCCCTGGTCTCCCATGAGACCCAGAGCTTCTCTTGTTCCCCAAAAAACTATAAACCAAAATTGTGCCCAGAAGTTTCCCATTTCCTTATCTGTCCTTAAGCCAGCCACCTACAAACAGATCTCCATCCTCTCTGGAACGTGCACCCCTGGGTTTCAGAGTCGCCGTCTTCTTGCAGCAGCTCTCCCCTTCGAGATCTGGTGCACTGCTCTCAGTCTGTGTTTAGCAGTCCAGGGCTCATGTGTCATGCTGCACTGGGTCATGGTGTCCCAGAGGCTAGAGCCCAGAGAGGCATATGTCCCAGTGTGGGACCTGCCTCCAGGAGCAGGCTTCCAACCATGCGGGGCCTAAGCCCCTGGTGGGCCTGGCATCTGCCCTGTCTCCTAAGCACTCCTGTTCATGCAGGGAGCAAGGACCAGAAACCAAGAGCATTCAAGTGTCAAAGCCAGAGCCAAGAGCCTGCACCAAAATTCCTGTACTGAGAGAGACAGAGAGAGAGAGAGAGAGAGAGAGAGAGAGAAAGGCTGCACCAAGCTCCAAAAGTCCCATACCAAGAGAGGATTCTCCATGCCTTTGCTTTAAAAAAGGTCCTCCCAAAATCCCACACAAGCCTGAAGCCAGTGGGAGTATCCAGCTTCTGAACCAATTGCCATGTTTGCCTTTGCCCCTTTTACCAGGCATGGGGAGAAGCCACCAGTCACCCTGGGCAGGGCATCCAACCCCTACAGCTCAACAAGTGCTACGTAGCCTGTGGCAAGAGCTAGTAGCCTCGAGGTTGTGGGCCTCAAGCTCCAGCTCTGGTTTCAATCCCAGAAGCTCTCTGCCACTGACTGGATTGTGTTCATACTAGTCTCTTGCTCTGGGCAATTCCCCTTTTTCTGGTAACCCCTCCCTTGGCAGAAGGCAGGCTGCTTTAGTAACCTTGGCACCCTTCCTGCCTCCCTGCCTTTCCTGCCAAGGTGGGGCGCAATCTCTGTGCTGGATTTAGGAGTGGGGTTCCCCTGACTGAATTAAAGTCCCTTGCTTTTCAGCAACTTCTGGTTCCACCTACCCTGTTACATTATTAATAAATATGAACAGACTTCTCTGTGTTTATGGGAGATCTGTATTCATTTTTTATGAATTTCTTGTATTTGTCATTAAGGACTTCATTGTTATGCAGGTAATACAGCCAATAACCTATATGTCAATTATGGTAATAAAGAGTTGACTTTAAATGAGGATCATAATTCCTTCACATAAAATCAAACAGATGGCGGTATCTTTACATTTGATATGTAAAGTAATTAAAAGCCAGAGCATTGTATTTTAGTCTGATTACTATGATAAAAATGTTATTATGCATTTAGAATTTATTCCTTCTAAAAAATCTGAATTACATGTGTCAAATTGATGTCTTAAATATAAGAAATACCATTAATACCATGCTATGTATGTTTTCAAATTTCCTCTTTGTTAATTACCTTCAAAATTTTATGGTTTAATTTTAATTGGCAATCCAAAATGTTTCCATATTTCATAACTTAGTAATTATGTAATGATTTATTGAAGTGGACCAGGCACTTATTTACTGATTTTTGTCAAAAATATGAGAAAATATTACTTACCTAAAATCACTTGTTAAAGCAGAGAACTGATTTTAATATTAAAGACTGATAAGAACCTTTCTAATTTTACTAGCTAGCTTAGTCTGGTCATTAAAAGAGAGTGGTCAACTTTCCTGTTTTTAAACATTTCTCTTAAAGAAATTGCTGGCAACATTTTACTTTCATTTCTTTTTTCACCCTAGGATGATTCCAAGTTATTGGTGTAAGTTTGAAATAGGTACTTGTCATAAATACATGGTAATAAATGCTGAACAGTGATGTTACAGAGGAGCCCCAACTAAACCCAGCTTCAAGATCGTGAGGAGTCCTTAGTTCTTAGTTCTTATGCAGTAATAATCTTAAATCAGGAAAGTAAAGGAAGGGTAAAGTCAGGAAAGGTAAGGAGAGAGGGGAGGAGAGGAGGAGGGAGGGGAGGGGAGAAAGGAAAAAAGTAGATGAAGGGAGGAAGGAAAACCAAGGGCCAACTCTTCATATACTGTACAATCTACACATGGATGCGACTTTCAAGAGACAATGAAAAGATTTAACAATGGTAGATTTCTGAACAAGTGTAATCTAGTTTCCAGTATTTAATTTGTAAGTTTAATGTAAAAAAAAAAAAGAGGCCAGAGACTCATTTCCCTCTACATATTAGATCTAAAATCTTCCACACCATGTATTCTCCCTTTCTGCCTGACTCTTTGTTGTCGTTAGCCCCAGGCAAAGTGGGCTAATTTGACTTTGAAAATCCTTTTGAAAATATTTCTTACAGATTCCAGGAATCTTGCCAAAAACTTTCAGCTGACTCTTTGGTACGTAGAATGCCTCATTCACAGTGCCACAAACACATCTGCCTTCTAAAAAGACAGACAGATCTTATTATTTATTTCCTCTTTAGAATGACAGAGTAGTAGATCTAGGAAAGCCCTTTAGATTTATTAGCAAAACTAAGTATTTATGCAAGGTTCTGTGATTATTTAGGACTCAAACCAGGAATTCTGATTCCATGTTCTTTGTTTTTGGTGGGTTCCCCCCCAGCATGCCACACTAACAAGTCTTTCAAGCAAGATCATTGTCCAAGTGCATCATCTTATTAGAAAGTATCAAAAAATATATTTATGGTGAGTGAAAATGGTTTATAATATAAAATATGATACATTCCAATGATATTTACTATTTTAACCCACCTAATTTAGGATGCAAGAGTGGGCAGTCAGTCAAGTCAAAAAAGTTATGCTACCTAAATATAAAACTGATTATGCTTTTGAATTTTGTTATTTCTAATTAGGCTCAGTAGGAGGAGATTTCAATCAAAAAGAGAGAGACCCAAACCACTCATTGATTCTGTTTTATAGTGCTGTTAATGAAGAAAAATGATTAATTTAAGGCCAAAATTAAGTGGACAATTTTCTGATCTTCAACTATTCATCAAATTGTTTTCAAATTAATGTGATTAATTGAAAATTCCTTATATGTTTTATTTCATTTTTTATTTGAAGTATAGCTGTAAATTAAATATCGCCTGACATTGCTAGGCTATGGCTAAGTCTAGGTTCACCTTGATATTTATTCCCCATCCAGGGGGATCTGACCTACTTCTACCCTTCAAGCTGTCTCCCTATTATTTCAGTCTTCCTCAAAGGTCCACCACCCAAATTATTTTCCTGCTCAAACTTTTGTTTTCCATGCCCTCTACCTATAAAGCTGCTAGGAGAATTATCACAATGTCACTGCATCTTCTGCCACTACAAGATCACCAATGTCCATATCAAAGGTGATATGTTCTCATGTCAACAAAGCCAATGGTCCCCTAAGTGTCATGCTGCTGGATTTTATGCAATGTTAGAAAAAAATAACTCTCCACTCAGTGTGACACTTGTTATCTAGAACCCAAACCAGCTGAGTTTACAACCAGTTTCACAAATCCCGTAAAATTACTTAAGTTAGTCTCAGCCTATAGTGGATTGAATAATGGTCCCCATAAGCCAGTGTTCAAGTCCTAACACCTGGATCCTATGAATATGAGCTTATTTAGAAAAAGGGTCTTTGCAAATGTGATTATGTTAAAAATCTAGAGATGAGATCCCCCTAGACTTAGGGTGAGTCCTAAATCCTTTGACAGATGTGCTTATAAAAGCAAGGGAAAAGGAATTTGAGACATGAAGACAGAAGCAGAGATTAGAGTTACACCGCACAAACCTAGGAATGCCAGGGCCATCAGAAGTTGAAAGAAATCAGGAAAGATTCTCTCCTAGAACCTCCAGAGGAAGTGTTGCCTTGAGAAGACTCGATTTTAGACTTCTGGCCTCCAGAACAGTGATAGAATACATTTGTGTTGTTTTAAGCCACCAAGTTAGTGGCCATTTTTATGGCAGCCCTAGGAAGTCAATACATACCCTCCTAACACAGTCCAAATCTAAACAAAGATGTAAAATTGGGAGTAGATAACATGCTATCATTCAGTCACTTATTTGTTAAATATTTACTGAGCAGCTAATAAGTACTTGAGCTAAAGCATGAACCAAATAAACATAGTTCTTTCTCTCAAGAAATGCTCAAACTTGCAAGGAAAGGAGACATTAAATTAGTAAAGTGAGACCTGGCTAGTGTAGGTCAGTGGATTGAGTGTGGGCTGCGAACCAGAGGGCCACCAGTTTGATCCCAGTCAGAGCACATGGGTTGAAGGCCAGGTTCCCAGCGGGGCCCACATGAGAGGCAACCACGCATCGATGTTTCTCTCCCTCTCTTTCTCCCTC
Source organism: Micronycteris hirsuta (assembly GCA_004026765.1). NCBI lineage: Eukaryota > Metazoa > Chordata > Mammalia > Chiroptera > Phyllostomidae > Micronycteris > Micronycteris hirsuta. The sequence goes on from PVJI01004913.1 coordinate 66,080, forward strand.
CCTCCCCTCTCCCTAAAATAATAAATAAAATCTTTTTAAAAATGAGTAAAATGAAATAATTTCTATGACACAGGAATAGGGAATTATGGAGACTGAAAGAACAAGCCAGACTTCTAAAAGAAGAAGGATATTGGCATTCAGATCTAAAAGATGATTAGGAGTAGTCAAATGAAGGATGTGGGGTGGAGATGTGTCAGGGAAAGGTGCAGTGCTAGCATTACGGAGAGGAGGATAGAGAAGCTAAAGGTGAGAGAAAATGAGAAAGTGTGACATTTTGAGGAAATAAAATGTGCTGCTGCTGCTTTATGATAGAGTGGGAAGGGAAGCATTAGTGACGTAGGAGCTAGAAAGGTACACAGGGCCCAGACCCTGAATGTCCTTACAATTCATCTTAAAGACAAGATTATCTTAAGAGTAATGAGAATATGTATTAAATTCTGGGTTTCCTGGGGCTGCTGAAACAAAGTGCCATAGACTGAGTGGCTTAAAACATACGAAATTTATTGTTTTACAGTTCTGAAGGTCTGACAACTAAACTTAAGTTGTCAGCAAGACCATGCTTCCTCTGAAGGTGCTTGGGAAGGTGCTACTCTATGCCTCTCTCCCAGCTTCTGGCAGCCACAGCTGCTCCTTGCTTTGCAGATGCATCCCCCCAATCCTCTGTCTTCCCATGGCATTCTCCCTGTATGCCTGCATGTGTCTGCTAGTTTCCGTGTACAAATTTCCACTTTTCATAAAAACACCAGTCATTTTGGAATGAGGACCCACCTTAAGGGACCCTCATTAATGACCTCAGTTATTCATGATTACCTCTGCAAAGACCCTGTTTCCAAACGAGGTTATAATCTGAGGTACTTGAAGTTAGCACTTAAACATATCTTTTTTTCTGATCAGGTACAATTAGAGAGAGATCTTTAAGTAAGAAAACAAGGGATCATTATAGCATTAAAGATGACTATAACTATAGGGTATTCTGACCATAGAAAAGAGTAATAACAAATGAAAGAGATGAGAAGTTCTTAATTTACTTCTTATATAATAGAATGGTACCTCCGAGGAATACCTAAATTTTTCCATCTTACTCAAAGCCCTAGCTTCAAGAAAAATGCAGCTCCTCCCCTAACTGCAAAACAAAAGCTTCATGAATGTCAGTGATTGCTAAGCAGCAGACCTATCTGGAAAGGAGCAAGAGAAAAGAGAATGTTATCTACGCTATTGCCATCACTACAGTACTTAGCTTCGTTGACTAACAGTATGAGAAGTCTGTTCCCTTGTAGTTTATTAACAAAGCTAATTGGTTTGCTATTCTAAATGTATTGTAAATAATGCTGCTATGAATATAGAGATGTATATATTCTTTTGAACTGATGTTTCAGGATTCTTTGGATATATTCCCAAAAGTGGTATCCCTGGGTCAAAAAGAAATTTTATTTTTAATTTTGTGAGGAAACACCATACTGTTCTCTAGAGTGATTGCACCAATCTGCATTCCCACCAACATGCTACACAGCAGCTAAAAAGAAATTCTTACCTTTTGCATCAGCATGGATGAAACTGGAGACTATTATGCTAAGGGAAATAAGCCAATCAATGAAAAACAAACGCCATATGATCTCACTTATAACTGGAATCTAATGAACACAATAAATTAATGAGAAAAATAGAATTAAAGGCACAGAACCAAGGAACACACTGATAGCTGTAAGAGGGAAGGGGGGATATGCAGACTGGTTGAAAGAAGGTGAAGGCACTAGACAAAGCACATACATGCAAGACCCATGGGCATGAACAACGAAAATGGGGGGACTGACTGTGGGAGTGGGGATGGGGGAGAGGGAAGGGAGGGAAAGGGGAAACATTGAGACAACTATAATAACATAAACAATAAAATAAAACATGCAAATGAATAAATACATACATACATAAAGGTAAATAAATGTATTGTAAACTCATAGCCACCTTGACCAATACATTAACATATTAAACCATGTCTAAATTGTGATTATAGCTCAAGAAAATTAATTTCTCCCCCACAATTTTCTTACTTAAAAGATTTTATAATTTCAAGATTATCGTCTTAAAGGTAGAAAGCATTTTGGATCCATGTCAGGTCACTTGCCATTCAATTCCGCACAATAAAATGGTCATTTTCTGTTTGTATTAGTTTGTGTATGTGAACCAAAGGATATTACAATATTCAGGGAGTAGACACAAATGCACCACCATGTCAGGAAAGTGTCCAATTTATAGGGAGATAATGAAATGTAAGTTTTATGAAGGGCAAGTGAATTTCTCAAGGCTTATTCTTAAGGGAATCGTGTCTGCTTGAAAGAGTACATTCAGAAAGCAAAATCTATACCGTTCTACAGCAGACACTATAAAAATGCAAATTAAGGTTGAAACATGCCTTATTCATGAATTTCTTAAAGTACTGAATTTGAATTTCTTAAAAATACAAAGCTAAAGAAGGTTTTCATTTAAAAAGCCAAAAATAAAATATGCATTGTATTTAAAGGGATAAATTATACATAAGCATGATTTATAATTTATTGCCCATAAAACTTTTATCAAAGAAACAAGGAGAGTGGTATGTATGCAAATACAGGGATGCAAAATAAACATATTTCCATAAGCTGTGCATCAGAAAATAAAAGGCACTTTATGTATTGATTTTCCCTTTTAAATGTGGCTACAATCCAAACATATTGTTAAATAGTTAAGGTTAAGGTATTGCTAACACCAGAGATGGGCTCTTTCATGATTTACTATTAAATCAAAATATTTTGCTTGAGTAGGGGTACCTTCTGTTTTGTTTCACATAAGCTAGTTAGTGGCAGCAACCTGTTCATTAGTAAGTCTTTAAAGACCATTTATTTTTTATTGTTACTATCGTTGAGTTCTGGTTCCTTCCTAACTTATTTCCCTGTGACTCCTGCTTGACAGTCCTACATATTTAATAGTCAAGGCGAATATCAGAAACAAAACATCTTTAGATTTCACTACTTCTGGCCTTTTAATGAGAACCTTTGTGAGAACTATGTAAACCTCTGTACCTTTCCATTTTTGGTCTCCTCTTCAGGCTTATGACAATGAAAAAATACAGCCTGTATCTGGATCTGTTAAATAAAATTATAACCATAGTTTGAAACCTAATGGACTATAGCACCAGTTCAGTTTTACTCAGCATTAGTTATTAGCTTCAAGAAATTGGTTACATTTATTACACTATCACACATACATTTTGACAATGTACAAGTAGGGGGAAGAACATAAGTAAAAACATTAACTATTTTCAAATTTGTTTCCTCCAATTTCAACATGAGTAATTTTTAAAATCTCAAAGAAATTATAAAGAAAATACAGTATGCATTAAAAAAGAAATCTTTCACCCCGGCCAGGTAGCTCAGTGTGTCGGACCGTTGTCCCATGCACCAAAAAGCTGAGTTTTTGATTCCTGGTCAGGGCACATACCTAGGTTGTGGGTTCGATCCTCTGTCAGGGTGCATAGCGGAAGCAACTAATGAATGTTTGCCTTTCATGTTTATTCTCTCTCTCTCTCTCTCTCTCTCTCTCTCTCTGTCTCTCTCTCTCTCAAATCAATAAACGTATCCTCAAGTGAAGATTAAAAAAAAAAATCTTTCTTAAAGTGTACTTACCAAACTCTCTTGTTTTCAAGGGCATATTGCATGTGAAAAGTGTATGTTCCATTCCAAACCAAAGATGCATCAACTGCTGCTACTTCGTGCATCACTTTGTGTATAGATGGAATTTATAACTGTTAGAAAGAATTGCATAAATTATAGAGCGATAACAAAAACAATAAATCTATCTCCCATAAAAAGAAAATAAAAAAAACCAACTTAGCCTTTTCTAATTGTAGTGTTTATTTGTAGTGCTTAATCTATTCCTTTCTAAGGATTGTTCATATCTTCACATCTTTTTCTAGCTTTGCTATACTCAAATATCCAGATAATTCTCTAAATGAGGGCAATTTTATAATTTGATTGGAATAGCATTTTAAAGACCTGGTCTCATATATACTGCACCTCGCTTTTACTAATTCATTTTACTTTATCAAACTGCCTGAAATTTAACTATAAATTAATGTATAAATAGTCTATTTCACAATGCCATAGCTCCTAATTATCAGATACATGTTAGCAAGTCACTCGAACAGTTCCCTGAAATAAATAATATTGAGAGAATGAGTTATTTGATGAAGGAGGACCAGCAATTTAATAGCTTGGGAGTGTGTGGGGATGGAAATAAGAATGGAAGCTGAGAAAAGTCTGAATGTGGCACATAAACATGTACCAGGGTAGAAGAATGAGAGTATATGACATTTGAAGGTTACGAGATGACAAATTCTAGAGAGCTGCATAGCAGCACAAATGCAGTGGACAGTGCAAATACTGTATTATGTCTAGAATCCACTTTCTCCATATGCATTTCTTTGAATTACTTTCAGTGACCTTTGATTGGTACCAACTTATATTTGTACAAACATTTTTCTAATTCTCTTTGCAGTTGTATTTGTCTGCTTTCTACAATGGCATCAGATTTTGTGTCATTGGCCAATTCACTACAGTCCTTTGATTTTTATTCACACACCATGAACAAGAATGGTGACCTTGAGTATAAAGAATGAGTAGTAAACATGCATTAGGTCTTTTATGTCATCAACACTCTCCACGGAGAATTACAAAAGACAATATTTTAAACAAATCCTTCTTGTCTAGTTACCATTACTGAAGTCTTGCAGATAGGAAAATAATGCTTATGCTTATAGGACATACATACTGTACTTTAGTCTGACAGATCCTGGTAAGGATATCTGTTGAAAAAAATCCTATTTTAATTTCCACATTAAATAATCATTTCATTTGATGTAAAAATACATTGGGATGCAATCATTTTTAGAATATAATTACCTATGGAGAGATGATGATGTAATGACAAAGTAGATGATGATAGTAGTAATTCTTTAAGTATCCTCAAGTTTTTTACAAATGTGTTCACCTACATGATTATGTTTCATAATTATAATATTGCTATGAAGTAGGCAGAAGTATTATCACAACTGGTAATAAATAAACAAGGTTCAGAGGGATTAAAATTAGCTGTCCTAGTTAATAATATACATATAAAGCAGAACAGGCCAATTATTTGATATTCTACTACAAGATCCCCATTATCTTGATGGTGTGTCTAAACATCTTAGAGCAGAGAAAGAAGCAGTAGGAGAGCCACGGTGTTTAGTTTTCCTAGAAACTGAAATCAGAGAAAAGGCTCAGAGAAAAAAAAAGATATGGCAAAGATAAATTTTTCCATCTTTTTAAATCTTACTTAGACAAGTCTTTTGGGCTCTGAAAGAAGTGTAAGACGGAGTGCTAGTTACTGCATTACAGTGTAGAGCATTACTGAATCATTCATCCAATGCTTTATTGCGATTCTTTTCCCCAATATCCCATAAAAAGTGATCATTTCATCTCTACATGGCTTCAATAATAGGAAACAGCCCACCTCAGAAGAATCCTATCTTTAAAACTTTTCTGAGTGTTAGATATTTTCTGATTAAATTGAAAACAAGTCTGTTGTTTCTATTCTAGCTCTAATTTCTGGAGACAGCTAAAGCTTTTAAACCCTCTTTGACCAGTGTAGACAGGTGTCTGCCTCTTTCATGCCTTCTCTTAACAAGGCTCTAGGATGCAAACCTCTTGTTTAAACTTAACCATTCAAATAGCAAAATGAAAGCCTGACGTGGCCTGTCCAAGACCCTGACCTCAGCGCCCTATCACACATACTTCCTCTGGGTTCTGTGTTATTTTATCAGTCAGATTTTCCTACAGAAGTTTTCAGTAATCAACACTCTCCACATTTTAGTATCCTGACAAAACAAAGTCTTCCTCATGCCTCCCACTGTACTTTAGCTGGGCACACGCCTCAAGTCTTCAGCTATGTTCCACATGTCCTGCCTCCTGGAATCCAGGCCGATTCAAATAATAACTGTCTCAGTGACCTGATGCCATCATCAACTAAAGTATTACACATTGATAATTTTTAAAATCCTGAATCTTATCAATTTAAAACACCAACATTTAAAATTATTGGCCATCTTTGTTATAATTCTTTCTGATATGTGCTATATGCTTTCAGTTGAGAAAAAATTCCTTATTACATGTTCGCATTACCCCATTTTGTTCTCATGGCAGAAGGAAGCATGAAGTGGCTGAACCTACTAAAAAGCTCTTAGAACTTCGTTTCAGTGTCTCATATGTCACTTCCTGTTGCAGTCCATTGGCTGAAGGGAGTTACATGATCACACCAATGAAAACCGCAGTCCTCACAGTGAAGCGCTGTGAATCCTGTAGTTCTCCCTGGAAGAGAATTCAGATCTCTACTGGCTGCCATGTGACTGCCTGTGAGAAAGGCACCTTTAATGTCAGAGATGCTTTTTCTGATAATTAGAACGACATGTGATCTTACCACACTTAGAAATTGTTGGAAAAATCGTTTCTAGCATTTAAGGTGTGTTATTGGTAATGTCTGGCTTTGCTGCAGCAGCTCAACTGTGGTGTTACTTTAATTATATTGTTCCCTCTGGGCAGTCTAACTCTTAGCTGATAACATCTGTGACTAAAAGACATTTCTTGAGCAAGGTTGTCATTCGATGGGCATGGATTGCAAATACACAGAGCTTCTTCCCGGCATCATTTCACACTTGGGCTCCAGTGAGTCATCGACTGTGTCCTAATCACTAATCTCTCAAGCCCTGATACTTACCACTTCTCTCATCTATAATAATTAGCATGTGCTTCAATACCTATGTCATTGGAGTATTCCAAATAGTACATTTCTTTTATCATGCTAAGTGATCTTTACTATGTCTGCCATTCCCTTAAAATGTGAGCCATACAAAGTAGACAAAAAGTCAGAGACTGAGTTTAGTTTAGTTCTATATACTGTATTTCCAGAATGTATGCCAAATCATTAGTGGTGATCACAGTGCAGTCTAGTCTTGCTCTGTACACTATGTCTCCCTCAGTGTATCCCAAATTAACATGTGGTAGCCTTAAGTCATATTAATATATATTAATCTTAGAGTTATCCAGGTCCTCAAAATCATTTTTACATAAAATGGCACTAATTCATTGATTTTAATTTCATTTTAACTAAGTTTTTTTTTTTTATTGTTTTTCTTTTGAATGTATTAGACTATGTGTGGAGCTTTGCATTATCCATTAATTTTTTTCTTCTTTAACTCAGGCTATTCTCCAAACTTGGCAAGATCTTTAGAATCCAAGTTTTATGTGCAATGTATTAACTACAAATCAAGATCTGTGTCACACACAAATAAGATGATCATGACTTCTGTGTGTTCAGAAAAGCCATTGATAAAACTGTTGAACGGGACATTTTTAAGGGAACAGCACTATGAAACATATCGTTGGAGATCTTATCCTAGTAGACAATGACCCATTAATCAGCAATCACCTGTCTTTCAATCCACAGCCCTTTTATAGCATCCTGTGTGTTTCTGCATCTTATCCGCAAAGACATAGTGACAGGATTGTGAGGGCTGTCAAGCTGTAACCATCCTATCTGTTGCCAGAATCAACTCTGTTGCTCTAATGGCCACTATAGATAGTTTCTCTCCCTTTTCTGTGAGATGTCTGCAGGTTCTTTTCAATTCTGTGTATATATTTTGTGAAAGAGAAAAACCTTTCAAATGCTCATGAATTACCATGTTAAATTCATTGCCTACATTCATATTTATTGTGTATAATTTCCCTTTAACCACCTATCAGAAATGAAACTGAGATTAGTCTGTAATGAATTCAGACACCATTTCTTTAATAGTGATTGAATGGCCTTTGATTTTCACCCTCCTACTGATTACAAATATGGACATTACTGTGTATTAACATTTCCTAATCCTTGTCAAGTATATGGTATTTTTGTTTTAATTTCATATTTTCATTTATGAACTGGAAATTTTAAACCATCTGATTAGAATCCAAACCATCGCATTACATTTCCTTCACCAAAACAGTAATTATTTTTTACTTTTCTAGAATTATTTGTGATGAAATGCAACTCATCACAGTTTTGTCTCAGTTTTCTCTAAATTATCAGTTACTTCTGTCCTAGTTTTATAAATGTTGTTATCCTGTCAAAATACAAGCTATATATCTGAAATCTAATAAAATATATGTGGAATAAAAGACGAGGTATTTAGTATATGTACCAAGGCTTGCTGGGACTCAGGCTAAGCATGGTAAGTCCCAACTAGAAAACTGAATGTAGGACAGATCGCAGGAGCAGTCAAGTGGTGTGGTCATACTGATAAAAGACTAGACACCACCTAAGAAGAAAATAGACCAAGCCTACAAAGCTGAGCTATCCACTTAGAAGCCTATAGAGATTTTTGGTGGCTCCACCTCCTGTTGAAACAAGGTAGTCTCATTCATTCAAGGCACATTATCATTTTTATGAAAAAATTATAACTACTCCCTGGACTACATTAAAAAATGTCCAATTACTTTTGGTTTCTGAGGACTTGAGCTAGTTACATTGAAATAATTGTCTTTTATTTTCCTCTCTGTCTCTCTTAAAATTTGCTTTTCTTAGTACTCTAGTAGTGACTGTGGCTTAACCTAAACCTCAGATGCTGATAGATCAAATGTTACACCTTTGCCTGATAAATAATTTATAATTTTTATTCTTTTTCTTAACAAAAGTTGTTTATAGATATAATTTTTATTTTGAATCATTTTAGTATTTAATGACTTATTGTTTGCAATATATATATGTGTGTGTGTATATATGTATATATAACAAACAAATATACATATATTTTCTTTGCCTACATCATTAAATTTCTATTAAGTGGCCTTGGCCAGCGTAGCTCAGTGGATTGAGTGTGGGTTGCAAACCAAAGGCTTGCCAGTTCTATTCCCAGTCAGGGCACATGCCTGGGTTGTAGGCCAGGTCCCTAGTGGTGGCTACATGAGAAGCAATCGCACTTTGATATTTCTCTTTCTCTTTCTCCCTCCTTCCTCTCTCTAAAGATAAATAAATAAAATCTTTAATAAAAAAATAGAGCATAAACACTCACTTTTAAAAAAAAGTCTATTAAATGGATGTGCTCATTAGTGGAGTTCAGCCACTTTATTCTGAAGATGAAAATGGGTACCCGGAGCGTTTCCAAGGCATTAAGTGTCTTATGCCTCCTACTTCTAAAAAGCCTAGTGTACCTCAGTCCAGGTTTTTTTTTAAAGAACAAAAGTTTTAAAACTATTAGATTTTAAAATATTGCCCATTTTACATTCCATTGATAGAATTACATAACATTTCTTGAGAGCCATTTGGCAATATGCATCAGAAAACATTAAAAATTTGGTAGAGTTGTAACAAATGTACTATATTATATGTCAGCGTTTGACAAAACCTCAGTAAAAGAGTTAAGAAAAAGAAACAGACCTAAGTAACCAGTAAAGTATCTGTTTTCAAATATTTTATAAAAACAAGCAAAGGAGTTAATATGAAATAACTAATTTTATAATACTACTAGTGCAAGAAGAAGTCTGAAAGGAAACTAAGAGTAACCTCATAAGCTTTGGAAGACAATTTTAGGGAACTCTATTTACAGTTCTGAAAGACTAGTGACTAACCCAATCAATTAGCATATGGGAAATTGTCACCCTATTTCTTCTATGAACTAAGCTTTCAGTACACCAATAGCAACCTTTCAGAACAAACACAAAATGTGCTATTAAATGCAAAGAAAATGCAAATAAAAGGGAGAAACAGGAAGTAGCATACAAAGGAGCCCGATAAGGTTAGCAGCTGACTTCTCCATGGAAACGCTCCAAGCCAGAAGAGAAAGGCAAGAAATATTCCAAGTAATGAGAACCAGAGGCCTGTATTCAAGGCTACTGTACACAGCAAGGCTCTCAATCAAGACAGAAGGCCAAATAAGGAGCTTTACAGACAAAAGAAGTCTAAAAAAATATGCTTCCACCAAACCAGCTCTACAAGAGATGCTAAAGGGACTGCTTTAAGGAAAGGAAGGAAAAGAGAGAGAGAGAGAGAGGAACACAGGTCCAAAAAAAAAAAAAAAAAAAAAAAAAAAAAAAAAAAATGGCAATGAATAAGTACCTATCAATAATAACCTTAAACGTAAATGGATTAAATGCTCCAATCAAAAGACATAGAATAGCTGAATGGATAAGAAGGCATGACCCACACATATGCTGCCTACAAGAGACCCACCTCAGGACAAAAGACCTACACAGACTAAAAGTGAAGGGTTGGAAACAAATTTTCCAAGCAAAAGGACAGGAAAAAAGAGCCGGGTAGCAATACTCATATCAGATAACAGACTTCAAAAAAAGGCCATAAAGAGAGATCTAGAAGGACATTTCATAATGCTTAAGGGAAGAACCGACCAAGAAGACATAAACATTGTAAATATATATCCATCCAACATAGGAGCACTCAAATACATAAAGAACATTTTGGAGGACTTCAAGTAAGATATTGACAGCAACACAATTATAGCAGGGGATTTTAAAACCATACTGTCAAAAATGGACAGATCTTCCAAACAAAATATCAACAAAGATATTGTGGCATTGAACAATGCCCTAGATGAAACATACTTAACTGATATATATAGAGAGAGACTTTCACCCCAACAAAGCTAAATATACATTCTTTTCAAATGCACATGAATCATTTTCAAAGCTATACCATATGATAGGACACAAAACAAGCCTCAACAAATTCAAGAAAATTGAAATTATATCAAGTATTTTCTCCAACCACAAGGGAATGAAATTAGAAAACAACCCAAAGGGAAAAAACAAAACAAAACAAAACAAAACAAAACCTCAAAATCATGGAGATTGAATAGCATGCTATTAAACAATGAATGGGTCAAGAATGAGATTAAGGAAGAAATCAAAAAGTTTCTCAAAACAAATGAAAATTAACTCACAACCACCCAAAACTTATGGGACACAGCAAAGATAGTCTTGAGAGGGGAGCTCATAGCAATACAGAGCTACCTAAAAAAGATAGAAACATTTCAATTAAACAACCTAACCTTACACCTACAAAAACTTGAGGAACAACAACAAAGACAGCCCAGAGTAAGTAGAAGGAAGCAAATAACCAAGATCAGAGAAGAATTAAATGACATAGAAACTAAAAGAACAATTCTAAGGATCAATAAATCCAGGAGCTGGTTCTTTGAAAAGATAAACAAAATCGACAAGCCTTTAAGCAGGCTCATCAAGAAAAAAAGAGAGGGACCCAAATAAACTCAATCAGAAATGAAAGAGGAGATATTACAACTGACGCCACAGAAAATACAAAGGATTGAAAGAAATTACTATGAAGAGCTGCATGCCAAAAATTTGAAAGCCCAGGTAAAATGGACAAATTTCTAGAAAAATATAATCTTCCAAAACTCAATGAAGAAGAAGCAGAAAGCCTGAATTGACCAATAACAGCAGATGAAATTGAAGCAGTGATCAAAAAACTCCCACACACAAAAGCCCTGGACCAGATGGTTTCACAGGAGAATTCTACAAAGCATTTAAGGAACAGATAACCCCTATCCTTCACAGACTATTCAAAAAAATCCAAAATGATGGAAGACTCACAAACTCTTTTTTTGAAGCCAGCATCATCCTAATCCCAAAACCAGATAAAGACACAAGAAAGAAAGAAAACTTCACCCCAATATTGCTGATGAACATAGACACTAAAATCTTCAACAAAATATTGGCAAACTTCATCCAGCAATACATTAAAAAGACCATACACCATGACTAAGTGGGATTCATCCCAGGGATGCAAGGATGGTACAATATTCACAAATCAATAAACATAGTATATCACATAAACAACAGCAAAGACAAAAATCACATGATTATATCAATAGATACAGAAAAAGCATTTGATAAGGTACAGCACCCATTTATTATAAAAACTCTCAGCAAAGTGGGAGGAATAGAGGGAGCATTCTTCAACATAATAAAGGCCATATATGAGAGACCTACAGCCAACATCATACTCAATGGGAAAAAACTAAAATCTTTCCCATTAAGATCAGGAAGAAGAAAAGGTTGTCCACTATCACCACTTCTATTCAACATAGTATTGGAACTTTTTAGCTACAGTAATCAGACAAGAAGAGGAAATAAAAGGCATCCAAATTGAAAAGGAGGAAACAAAACTGTCATTATTTACAGATGACATGATAGTGTACATAGAAAATCCTAGAGACTCCGCAAAAAAACTACTCAACCTAATAAATGAATTTGGCAAAACTGCAGGTTACAAACTCAATATGCAGAAATCAAAGGCATTTTTGTACACCAACAATGAAGCACTGGAAGCAGAAATCAGGAAAAAAAATCCCATTTGATATAGCAATAAGAAAAATAAAATACCTAGGAATAAACCTTACCAAGGAGGTAAAAGACCTGCACTTAGAAAACCACACAACACTGAAGAAAGAAATCATGGAAGACACAAAAAAATGGAAACATATACTGTGCTTATGGATCGGAAGAATCAAAATCATCAAAATGTCCATACTACCCAAAGCTATTTATAGATTCAATGCAATCCTTATCAAAGTACCAATGGCATATTTCACAGATACAGAACAAACACATCAAAAATTTATATGGAACCATAAACAACCCTGAATATCAGCTTCAATTTTGAGAAAGAAGAGCAAAGCAGGAGGGATCACAATTCCTGATATCAAACTGTATTACAAGGCCACTGTAATCAAAACAGCCTGGTACTGGCATAAAAACAGACAGATAGAACAATGGGACAGAATAGAGAACCCAGAACTAAATCCAAGTCTCTATGGCCAATTAATCTTCGACAAAGGGGGCAGAAGCATAAAATGGAGTAAAAGTAGCCTCTTCAACAAATGGTCTTGGGAAATCTGGACAGCTACATGCAAAAAAATGAAACTCGAGCACCAACTTACACCATACACAAAAATAAATTCAAGATGGATAAAAGACTTAAATATAAGTCGTGACACCATAAAAGTCCTAGAGGAAAACATCAATAGGAAAATTTCAGACATCCTATGCAGCAACATCTTCACTGATATGTCCCCTAGAGCAAGGTTCATAAAGGAAAGAATAAACAAATGGGACCGCATCAAAATAAAAAGCTTCTGCATGGCTAAAGAAAACAGTAATAAAATAAAAAGAGAACCAACCATATTGAAAAACATATTTGCCAATGATAACTCAGACAAGGGTTTGACTCCAAAATATATAAAGAACTCATAGGACTCCACTCCAGGAAGACCAAAAACCCAATTAAAACACAGGCAAAAGACTTGAACAGACACTTCTCCAAAGAAGACATACAGAGGGCCCAGAGACATATGAAAAGGTTCTCAGCATCACTAGCCACCAGAGAGATGCCAATTAAAGCCACAATGAGATACAACTTCACACCAGTGAGAATGGCCATCATAAACAAATCAACAAACAAGTGTTGCAGAGAATGCAGAGAAAAGGAAACCCTAGTGCACTGTTGGTGGGAATGCAGACTGGTGAAGCCACTGTGGAAAACAGTGTGGACTTTCCTCAGACAACTAAAACTGGAACTGCCTTTTGACCCAGCAATTCCACTGCTGGGATTGTACCCTAAGAGCCCTGAAACACCAATCCAAAAGAACCTATGTGCCCCAATGTTCATAGCAGCACAATTTACAATAGCCAAGTGCTGAAAACAACCTAAGTGTCCATCAGCAAATGAGCAGATCAAGAAACTATGGTACATTACACAGTGGAATTCTACACAGCAGAAAGAAGGAACTTATACCCTTTGCAACAGCATTGATGGAACTAGAAAGCATTATGCTAAGTGAAATAAGCCAGGCGGCTAGGGATAAATACCATATGATCTCACCTTTAACTGGAACATAATCAACAAAAGAAAAAAGCAAGCAAAATGTAACTAGAGACATTGAAATTAAGAACAGTCTAACAATAGCTAGAGGGAAGAGGGAGGGGATTGTGGGGAGAAGGGTTTTCAGGAACTACTATAAAGGACACATGGACAAAAACAAGGGGAAGGGTGGAAGCAAGGGAGGGAAGTGGGTTTGGATGGGGTGGGGGGAGGGGAGGGGAGAAAATGCAGACAACTGTAATTGAAGAACAATAAAGTAATTAAAAAAAGAAAATGCAAATAAAGAACTATCATTCACTGACCTGTTACTCTGAGTCATGCACAGTGGAAATACATGAAAGATATTCTTACATTAATCCTTACAGAAAACAAACAAAATCTAATGGGCATATATTGATCATTATCCTTATTTTATTAAAGATTAAACCAAGTTACCAAATTCATACTGGAGTAAATTGGAAAACTGAGGTTGGAATTCAGGTCTACCTCACTTAAAAACTCAAATTCTTAATCACTATGTTCTGAATAATTTTCTCTTACTCATGATTAAGCTCCTGTTAATCATAAATAAATTAGTGTAGCTCAGAGACTTTAATCTTAAAAGTCAATCCTCAAAACAAAACACATTTAAAAAAGAAAGAAAATGACTACTTATCTAAATTCAAAGATAAATTTTCCTCATTAAAAGTCGTTTTTATAAATATGTGATTATATTACAATGTAAAATTGTAAAATTTGACTAAAATATGTTTTAATTTAAATAATGTGATGATTCTATTGCTCATTAAATACCTAAAGAATTTAATCATAATTATAACCAAATCCATATACTCTATCTCTTAAAACACATAATATAGTCATGTCGAATTCACCAGTTTTTTTCTTTTTTTTTTTTTCTCTTTAAATTTTCCTCCTCTAATTTAAGGCTGAGTGTTTTCCACTTTACTGGCTGGTGTCCAGAACTGATTGACAGGTATGGTAATGAAGTGCAAATTACATGCAAATTAGGACACTGAATTAATAACTATGTAAATATAGTGCTTTTACTCAAGTGGGTTCCTAAGTAAGTATAGTCTTACACATTTGTGGGGAATAAGCACTACATATTCCCCAAAACAGAAAAATACATGATTTATTTTAACATTATTGCTCACACCAATGTTTAGGTAAAGGACACGGCTTATCTTTCTTTCCATTTGTCTAAGTACTTTTCTTTCATATGAGCCAAATTCTTACCTATTTCACAAACCTTTTCTAGGCCTTTTCTAGTGAACTTAATTGACCCTTATTGATTATGTCATCTCCTTTCTTAAGTGTTGATGATGATGATGATACTACTAACTATGGATTAGCTTTTGTGAAGTAATTGCTGATTACATATAATAGTAATTTCTCAAACTCCTCTGAAAGACTTGAGAGCATTGGCTACTGCTATTTGCTATTTTTCCTGTACCAACATGGCTACTGATGGCTACAATTTTTTCCTCAGTCCCTACCTTTCCATTAAATGTGCAAGTCAGAAAATTTAATGGATATAATTGACATTAAAATAAATTTAGGAATAGGTGAATATTCCTTTCATCCATATTGATTTTATTTTTATAATTAGCTAATATTTACAACAAAATCTTGTAAGGAGAACTCTAACATTCTTGATCTTTTTAATTCTACCTAGTCTCCATGTCAAAAATAGAAACTTTAGTAATATTCTTCCTTTACTTTTAAGGTATTATTTATATTTTATTTATTATTAATACTTTGAATGATGAAACTTTATGAATCCAAAAGATTAAATTTCTCATTTTTGTTTGTTTTTAATTTGGGGTAGTGTAAAAATGTAGTACAATTTTTTTTTTCTCAGTTGAAAACATATAGCATGTAATGAGAAAGAATCCAAACAAATATGATTAATATTTTTAAATATTGGCATTTATAGTGCTAAGATTCATGATTTGAATAATTACCAATGTGTAATAACCTAGTTTTTGATGGCATCAGGTCATTGAGACAGTAATTACATATTCGTAAATTTAACTTATTATTCTTTAGAAATAGTGCACCATTTAGTGACTTAAATGCAATAGAATTCTCTATACTTCATAAATCCTTCTCAGTTATTTTTATTCCTGAAAAGTACACTTTTTATAATTACAAAATGATATTATAGCACAAAGTAAGTTAGATTTATTTTATCCATATGCCGCAAAAGGTCAAATTCCATTTGTTCACGTTATCTACTTTCCAAAATAAATAGTTTTCAGGTTTCCAAAAGATATACAGATTTGGACAGTCTCTGAGAAACGTAACCTTTTATTTTCTCAACAATTCTAGGTGCCTATTAAATGGCTTTTAGCACAGACATGGGAGAGCATGAGTTCAGCTTATGATCAGTATTGGCACCTTAGTAGTGGATGTAGTGAATTGCATATAAATGTTTTATTCATTACAATGTGCTCATTGTTTTAGTGAACAGAAATAAGAGAGCAAGTAAAAACCATGTTCCATAACAAAATGCTACTTCAAATAATGTAATTCATTATGAAATTACTAGCCATACTAGGTTACAAATTTACATATGGAATTTGTAATCGTTTTTTAAAAAATTTGGAACAACAGTATTTTAACAAAGACATAAATATAATGGGGAATTGAGCAGCAATATGAGGCTTTTATCTAGGTCAATAGACAAGTAGTTTGGTTTTTAGATTGATTCCCTGAATTTCATTTCACTTTGCTAGTGAAACCTGGAACATATTGGTAATTGAAGAAAATTATCAGAAGTTAATTTTATATCCTTTTACTTCATCATGAATTTTGATCAGTGTAGAAATACATGCATAAAAGTAAATGAAGAATACCATCAGAAATACAATATACTAATAAGAATATGTTATTAATATTCTTATAATTCTTTATTTGTATATGTCATAATTATCACCATGTTAACTGCCCCAAATTTGTTTATACAATGATGTATAGTGACCTTATACACTGTATGAGGCAAGTTATCCAAGCATTGCATGTTATTTACAAAGAGAATCTCATGAAGAATCCTTGATTGTCAATCTTTTAAAATATATTGCATTTTATGGATTAGTAAAATCACAAGAAATGACAATAGAAGACATGTTCCTGTCTTAGATAAATTTCTATATTGGTGGAGAACACAGATAAATGCAAACAATTTATTAGCATATTTCTATAACACAATTAAATGACATGTATTCATTCCAGTGTTAAATTTATAAAATGATTAAAATAACGGGACCCAAATGAAGTTAGAAAGTTTTAAGGAGAGGTGATTCCTAATTAAGTTTGTTCGTAGAGGAAAAACATACTATTTTTACTGCTTTAAAATCCTCAGGCAGCAAAATTTACTCATTTTAATGAGGTTATATTTATTAAGCATCAACTATGAAACATCTTTTTTCTATACACTAGGTTAAACAAAATTAGTAAGAAAGACTTCTGGTTTCTGGTCTAGCATGTAAAAAGCTTGGAAGTCTCTGCTCAATTCTAACAAGAGGCTGAAACTAAAAAAGCAGCCACCCTTCTTAGATCTGTAAGAGAAGTAAAAGCACAGGGCAAAACATCGCCCCCCAAACTGGAAAGACTAATAGATGAATACAGAGAATCACAACTTTTCAGAGCAGAAACCCTCAAGACAAAAACTTATACAGAAACCACGTACATTACATATGGTTATCAAGAAAAATTTCAAGACATGCTAAAATGCAAAACACAGTTTAAATAGAGAGAGCAAGTACCAGAACCAATCAGATATGAAAGGGTTGTGGGAATTACCAGACTGAAAATTTAAAACTACTATGATTTTATCCTGATCAGTGTAGCTTAGTTTGTTGGGCATCATGCCAGAAAGCAAAAAGGTTGCTGGTTCAATTTCTAATCAGGTCATAGGTTTATCCCTGATCGGGGCAAGTACAAGAGGCAACTGATGGATGCTTCTCTCCTGCATCGATGTTTCTCTCCTTTTCTTTCTCCCTCCCTTCCCTTCTCTCTAAAATAAATACATAAATAAATAAATAAGACCACTATGATTGAATACGTATAGCTATAATGGATAAAGTAAGTACACAGCATGCAAGATGCACAACGTAAGCAGAGAAATAAAAATTCTAAGAAATACCTAAAAGACATGCTACAGATTAAAAACACTGTACAAAAATGATGAATTAGCCCTGGCTCATGTGGCTCTGTTAACCGGAGTGTTGTCTGGTAGCCATAAGATTCCTGGCCAGGGCACAAACCTGAGCTGCAGGCTCAGTCCCCAGTAGGAGTGTGTATGGGAGGCAGCCTATCGATATTTTTCTCTTGCACTGATGTTTCTCTCTCTCCTCTCCTCTCTCTAAAAAATGCAATGAAATGATGTCCTCAGGTGAGGATTAAAAAAAAAAAAAAAACAATGAATGACTTTAATGGACTTATTTGTAGACTGAACATGGCTGAGGAAAGCATTTCTGAGTTTGAGGATGTTACAATAAAAAATCCAAAACTGAAAAGCAAAAAGAAAAAAATATTGAAAAAATAAAACAATATTCAATACTTGTGGAAAAACTATCAAAGGTGTAACATATGCACAATTGGAATATCAAGAGAAAAATAGAAAAAGGAATAGGAAATATTTGAAACACTCTCAATATTTGAGAATTTTGTCAAATTAATGTCAAACACCACACCAAAGGTACAGAAGGTCAGAGAATAGCAAGCATTTTATCCCCCCCACCTAAAATAACATAAATCTAGGCATATCACTTTGAAACTCAAAGATAAAGAAAATCAAAGATAAAGAAAAAATATTGGAAAAGTCCAGAGATAAAAAACACTTACTAAAATGGATGGAATGAAGAAAATATACCCAAATCATAGAAATCATGCAAGTAATAACAGAGTGGAGTACAATATTTTAAATGTTAGGAGAAAAAAGTATACTGTCCTAGAATTATGCACCCTATAAAAGTATTCTTTAAAAATAAAGGAGAAATAAATACTTTCTCAGACAAACAAAAACTGAAGATATTTATTGCCAGTAGACTGCCTTGCAACATATGTTAAAAATTCTATAGAGAAGGAAAATGATGGAGGTCAGAAATATAGATGCACATAAGGGAATAAAAACATTAGAGAAACATATCCAAGAAAGTAAAATAAAAACGTTTATTTTTCTAAGTTAAATAAGCCAGTCAAAGAAAGACAAATACCATACGATCTTAATTATAAGAGGAATCTAATGAACAAAATAAACTGATGAACAAAATAGAAACAGAGACATGCATACATGGAACAGACCGACAGCTGTCAGAGGGGAGGGGGGGAAAGACTGGGTGAAAGAAGGTGAAAGGACTGGCCAGAGAATATATAAGCATAAACCATAGACAGACAACAGCGCGGTGATGGCCTGAGTGGAAGGGGGCGAGAGCGGGTTGGAAGTAGGCAAGGGGTGGGTGGGATAATGGGGACATCTTTAATAGTATCAACAATAAAAATAAAGTAATGGAAAGGAGAAACTTTTGCCCTGGCTTGGTGGCTGAGTTGTTTGGAGCATGGTTCTATACACCAATAAATGCTGTGAGTTCAATTCCCTGTACAGGAGGGGATGAATTGATGTCTCTCTCTTTCTTCCTCTCTAGGCCCTCTCTCTCTCTGTTTCTCTCTCCCTCCTCCTAAAATTGACAAGCATTATATTTCCTGTTCTTAATTGATCTAACAGACAATAATTTGTTCAATATATTATAGCAGAAACACATTTGATTATGTATATAAGTATACTTATGTATGTTTATGTATAAAGAAAATGAATGAAAGCAATGGCATAAGAGACGGGATGGATGATTCGGGGTTATTTTGTTGTTATGACGTACTCACACTGCCCCAAAATTGATAGTGTTACTTAAAAGTATACTTGAATTATTTGTAAATATATATTGAAAACCCTAGAGCAATGACTTAAAACAGTAAAGCAAAAAGAACTATATTGATATGCTAAGAAAGGAAAGAAAATGAAATCATAAAATAGTCAATTAAAACTACAAAAGGCATAAAAAGAATGAAAGATAAAAATAGGAACAAATATAAGAGCAATAAATAGAAAAAAGGAATAAATATGATAAATATTATATTGTCTATATCAATAATCACTTTGAACATCAATGTTGTAAATGTACTAGCTAAAAGATAGATTTTCAGACTGGGTCATAAAACAAGACCTAGCTATGTGCTATCTACAGAAAATGCAGGCCTCAAAGGATGGAACATTATTAAGAATAAAGAAGGGCATTACATAATTATAACAGGATCAGTTCTCAAAAAAAAGTTATAAAAGTTCTTAAGGTATATATACCCAACAACAGAGCATTAAACTATGTGAGGTAAAAACTGAAAGGAATCTCTCTTTCTTCCTCTCTAGGGTCTCTCTCTCTGTTTCTCTCTCCCTCCTTCTAAAATCAATAAGCATTATATTTCTTGTTCTTAATTGATCTAACACAATAAGAAGAATAGGTGAAACCATTACTATGATAGAAGATTTAAACACCCTTCTCCAAAATGGACAAATACAGCAGGAAGAAATCAGTCAGAATATAGTTGAACTCAATAACATCATCAATCAACTATAATAACGGTCATCTATAGATTATTTCATTTAAGAACAGCAGAATACACCTTCTTCAGCTAGCATGGAATATTCAGCAACATAGGCCACATTCTGAGTCATAACACACATCTTAATGAATTTAAAAGAATAGAATTATACAATGTCTGTTCTTAGAACACAGTGGAATTGAACTAGAAATCAATAACAGAACAATAGCTGGAAAATCTCCTAAATATGTGATTAATCAGCACATTTTAAAATAACACATGGGTCAAAGAGAAATCTCAAGAAAAAAATTAAAATATTTTAAAATAAATGAAAATATAACAATTTATAATCTGTATGATGCAGTGAGAGCAGCATGCAGAGGGACATTTATAGTATTGAAGCACACATAAAAAAAGAAGAAGAAATCTAAAATCAATCATCTAAGCATCCACATGAAAAACTGGAAAAGTACATTAAGTCCAATGCAAGCAGAAAAGATGAAATCATAAAAAATAGAGCAGAAATTAATGAAACTGAAAATAGAAAAATGTAAAGAAAATCCATGAAAGAAAAAACTGAAAATAAAACTCTGTAAAGAAAATCCATGAAAGAAAAATCTAGCTCAATGTAAAGATCAATAAAACTGATTAAGCCATTAGATTTAAAATAAAAAAAAAAAAAACTATTTAAAATAAAAAAAAAGAAAGAAGGAAAGAGAAGAAGAAAGAAAGATGAGAGAAAGAAAGACCGAAATTACTGATATCAGAAACAAAAGAGGGAACACCACTTCAGTAACAACGATGGGTCAGTGTACGTTCATCAGTTACAACAACTGCACCGCTCTGGTGGCAGGCGTTGGCAGTGAGGAAACAGCGCATGTGTGGGGCAGGAGGTTAATGGGAATGCTCCAGGCCTCCTGCTCAAGTTTGCTGTTAACCTAAAACTACTCTAAAAATATCTACTAAAACTTAGTAAGGGGCTATATTTGTATTTTTACAAAAAAATAGTTTTTTATAGTCCATAATAGAACAAAATATATTTATACATTAGAGGAGTGAATGAAAAACAATAGTGTTGCTTTTAAGATAAAGTTGAAGTCAACTCAGATTAATAATACTATCTCCATTTATATAATTCCTTACAATTTAGTTATTTTTTTCATGATCATACTCTGAACAGTTCTTTTTTGGTTTGAATTATTATCATCTCCGTTTTATAGGCATTGAAAATGAAACAGAATAGTTTCCTTTAACTAAAGCAAATTAGAAAGTGGCAAAGTCTGAATTGAAGTTCTCTGCTTATTTCCTGTATTCCTGTGTGTGTCTTGGTCAGGAGAAAAGTCTGGAAATACCTCTAATTTGATCCAGCAATTAGATGAACTCTTAAAAATCAGAGGGCCCAATGGAAATCTCTTAGTACATATAATTAGTCAAGAAGCCAAATAGCTTTCTTTTCCCTTGGGGGTCTGTTATTCTGTCTTATTGTTTCAAAATCTTTTGATATATTATTCTATGCCATTTTATAAGATCCCTTTGTTTCTTTCTCAATATTTTACCAGATGATTACAACTAGCTGACAAAATCAGGCAGAACCAAAAGGGTTGTGCTGTGAGTTTTGACCTTAAAAAGTATCCCTTTCCTATTAATTAAAAAAAAATGTTTTTGGAAATATATTTCTGCCAAAACGCAAAATTGATTTAGTATGCACATGAGTTTCTGTGTGATACATCCTAATTCATCAGTAAGAAAAAACATTCTAACACCAGTACCTAAAAATACAAATACCTCACTGTTACTGCTGTGGTATGTAACTTTTCCTACCACCAACCATGATCAGAAGGAATTAGGTTACTTATGGCCATGATGCCAAAGTGCATTTTGTTTTAGCATCATCAAGAAACTGGCATAAAGTCCTTGAAAGATGCAGTGTGTTTTGTTTGGGGAAAGAAAGGAGAGAGTAATGAGTTGTTGCTGATTGTGTTTTCTATTTAATCACGTGTTAAAAGAGAACCTTGATTGTTCCTTAATGAGCTTCACATACTAGTAAACAAGACCTTGGCAGAAGTTGGAAGTATAACATAAAAGTCTACCGAACCTATCCTGGCTTGTTTTAATGAATTTATGTGTAATTCACTCTTCATTTCAAAATAAACAATTCAGGACAAGTGCTAGACAAATGAATGCAACAGGTGTTCACTGGATTATTCGAGATAAAGGACATGTGGTTCTTTGTGACCAGGAAACACCTGATGACAGTCCCCTTGGCAAGTGGTAAGACTCCGAAAGAGTTGGATGGTGTGCCTGGGGATGCTGGCTGCTAAGGCTTCTGTCTTTTCATATAATCCTGGACACCATGCTGAACATGGAGGCATGGAGCTCATTTATTTACATGATTACTACCTCACTCTAAATATGATTTGTGATTGCTTAAAAATATATATTTTATATGTAAATAGAAAATTAGACAATCTCTGTTTTTCCAACATAATACAAAATGATCTGGATAAGGTAAAAAAAAAAATGAATGGGTTTTTTCCTCTGAAATTCATTAGGAATTTTGCTTGGTGACTAGTTAGAATATTTCTGCATAGGCATGTGTGAGTTTCCAAAAAACAGAATTGATAACCAATGTTAAGTGTCATGTGTGAGCCTAGGTTTCCTAATAGAAATCTATCAAACTTTGTGCACTGCTTAAATGTAAGAAGATGATTTTCAAGAGGCACATGCCTGTTAATTGTTTACTCATATCTTGCCTTGTTCCATAAATATTTGAGGCAAACACATACATCTATGTAATTTTATAGTATTAATTTCTTATGCAAATAGAGTAAGAGAGATGATAGTTATTACTCAGAATTAAAATTGAGGTTGGAAGACAAATTATGGAACCTGGCCCACTTATCAACACCTTCATTCCTTTATTGAATAGGTACTATACCTTAACGATACAGAGTAAAAATATATTAGTTTTATAAGTTCCCTAAAACAATATCCAATTTTTTAATGTTATACTAAAATTGATTTGGTGAACCAGGATAAACATAGATTTAGTAACAGATTAATGCTTGATTCATTTAAGAATGAGATGGAAATATCCACACTAGCTTTAAATTGATCAGTTTATTAAGCCTCATAAGAACACCAGTCTTTTCATAGAATAGGCTTGCTATAGGTTGAACTGTTCTTTCTAAAAACAAAAAACAAAACAAACAAACAAAAAAAAGATGTTAAAATCCTAATTTCTGTACCTCAGAATGTGGCCTTACTTGGAAATAAGATCATTGCCAAGATAATTAATTAAAATGAAGTCCAACTAGAGTAGGTGGGCCTTTAAGGCAGAGATTGGAGTTACGCTGCCATAAGCCAAGGAATGCCTAGGGCTACCATAAGCTAGAAGAGGCAAGGAAGGATCCTCCCTGAGAGGGTTTTGTAACCATGTAACTGGATTTCAGCCACCTGGTGCCTTGAATTCACATGACCAGTGATTCGTGTTGAAGGAAACAGTTTTTTATTAACAGAGTTCCACCACTGGGAGGACTGAGAGCACCCCTGCTTTGAGCCCCTTTCTCCCACAAGACCCAGAACTGTCCTTGCTCCCCAGAAGGCTATGAGCCAAAACTGTGCCCAGAAGTTCCCCATTTCCTTGTCTGTTCCTTAAGCTGGTCATGCAAACAGATCTCTATCCCCTCTGGAATGTGCACTGTGGGTTTCAGAAGCACCCTCTTCTTGCAGCAGCTCTCTTCCTCAGGATCTGGGGTGCGCTACTCTCAGCCTCCAGGTAGCTGTGTCAGAACTGTGAGCCATGCTACATTGGATCCTGGTGTCCCAGATGTTGAGGCCCAGGGAGACACACATCTCAGCATGAAACTTAGCCTCCTGGAGTGGGCTTCCAACCACTCGAGAAGGTCTAAGCCCCTGGTGGGCCCGGCAACTCCTGAGTCCATCAGTGAGAAAGAGAGTGATAGTGAGACTTTCAGCCATTAAGTCCCGCTCCATTTAAAACATCCAAAATAAATAATGCCAGTCTAGTTTCAGAATATGCCACTCAAAGGTACCATCCTTCAGAAATGCAGAAACCTGCTTCTCAGCATTCCTGGTCACAGTTCAACTTCAAGCATCTCTCACAAGTCCGTGTGCTCCAGCCTGAGTCCTTCTCTCAGTGCCCATTTCTCTCTTCCAGAGCTGTCTTTACTCCAGCCATCAGCTCACCGGTGCATCTGTGTGCTTGGCCAGGAAGATCCCCAGCAGCTCCAGCAGCTTGACCCCCCTGCCGTCTTCTACAGGCAGACCTCCTGACCTCTAGGCAGACTTCTCTGCAGGTCTCCAGACAGACAGGCCTCCCAGCATATCTCTAGACCTTATGGCAAACCTCCTGATCCAATTTTAAATGCTCAGATCAGAACTTCCTGCATGGCTGAATATCCAGCTCTTCCTATGGTGTGCTAGCGTCTGCCATTTTGGTCAGCTCTGCAGTAGCTTTGGCTCTGTTTCAGTTGCCATCTTTAGTCAGGGCAAGAGTTCCCAGCCACACACAGGCATCCAGGGTGGGCATGCACCCCCACAGCTCACACAGGCACTGCATGAGCATCCCCCTACTGCCCCAGCCCCCACCCCACCCTCAGCTATGTCATTAGTCACTGCCAGCACATATTCTCACAGTCACACACACAATTTGTCCCAGCAGCAGCAGCCTTCTTCCTTCAGGAAAGCATGGACTGTTAACCTGCCCGTGTTAGGCATTGTGCCTCAAACGCTGTACTTTCTGTTTTTTGGGAATTCTTTTACCTGCCCTGCCCCTCATGCCTTTGTGGAGGATTTGGGGTTTTCCCCCCATTTTCAGGGGACACATGCTCTGTACCCTGTTACACTTTTGAGAAAGCATAGCCTTGTATTCACCTTGATGTTTGACTGCTAGCCTCCAGAACTGTAAGAGAATAAATTTCTGTTTTTTTAAGCCACCCAGTTTGTGGTATTGTGTTACAGTAGCCCTCAGAATACTAATACAGGGATAAAGAATATTTAAATTAAAAATAGTCTATTTATAAATGACAAATATATTTTTAATTTAATTTTAAATGACAATTTTAATGTCTTCTATTTTTATTTTCACCCAGAGTTTGCAAACACAAAGCCCTTTTATCTTTGACATTTCAAGATGTTGACAGCAGAATTACATCTTTAGGGAGGGATGTTGCTTAGTATGGTCAACTGAATTTATTTCATGCTTTTTATAGATTGTTTTCCTTTTATGAATTCATCCGTTTTCAACATTTTTACACAACCAAAGATTTCCAACCACATTAAAAATTATCCTATTTTCAGTTATGTTGCACAACATGTATTCCCAAACATTCTTTTCTTTAATTCTCATAATCATATACAAGAGAACACAAACAATTTAAAGAAATTAACTCTTGTGAGACCTTTTTCTAAAGTTGGATTTGCCTTATTTTCAGAGGTTTGTGTTTATATATGTACAAACATTTAACAGAAATATATGTTTATGAGTAAGTGGTTGATCATATCCATTTAACTTTAAATTTAACCAATGCTATATTACTAAAAAATGAAAACTGTGTCTAATATATTTTTATATTTATGTCTGAAGTAATCTTTGGATTAAAGTTAATTCAACATTTGCCCAACATGTAAGGGAGCTCCATTCAGTAGCTATTTATTTATAATTGACTGGTCTTCCAGACTTTGAGGAGGCAAAGAAATGTGTGCACATCTAGAATCTTGGCTCTAATTAGAGAAACAACTGAGCTGTTGAAATACGTGTGAGCCACATGTGTGACCTAGGACAGAAAAACAATTTTTTAAATAATTACATAATTAATTTTTAATGAAACAATAGACATGTGGCCACCATGAACAAAATGTATTAAAGTTATTAAAGTTTCAAGGTATTAAAGTAATGAAGACATTATTCAGTAATGGATCTTATACCTGGTTATGTGTATACTCTTTTTGATGTTACGTGGGAAAGTAGTCCTTAATGCTATTAGGGAAGGTCACCAAGAAGAAGCAAATGCTGGCTTGATCCTCTCCTGAGCCTGGAACTTGTATTGCCTCCCAGCACTAGAAGTTGCCCAAGAACACAGTC
The DNA here is from genome assembly GCA_004026765.1 of Micronycteris hirsuta. Classification (NCBI taxonomy): domain Eukaryota; kingdom Metazoa; phylum Chordata; class Mammalia; order Chiroptera; family Phyllostomidae; genus Micronycteris; species Micronycteris hirsuta. Next base: position 92,745 of record PVJI01004913.1, read on the forward strand.
TTAAGATAGAAATGTGTTGATGAGACTGTCCGGACTAGGTACATGACAAAACCCAGTTCAGGCCCCCTGTGTACGTGACTGACTCCAGTTAAGGCCTGCATATAAGCTTTTAATATTATGGTGGGTGGGTATGAAAAACTTCTTGTCTTGTTACAAGACAAGCCTTATAAGGAAGTTCCCTTGTTCATTAAACCTGCCACCAAACAATCGTAGTGCCCTGACTATGTTCTTCAGTCCCTCCCTAACTGCCTGTGTGGGAACTGGTTTCATAGCACACCACAGAAGCTTCCAGGCAGGTTTTCAAGCAACACACTCATGCAGTGGGAAAAAAATGTATTGACAATTTCATTAGTAATTTGTTCTCAAAATTAGTCAAAATGCAGGTGATTTATTCTTTCAAAGTAATGACAAATGAATGAACTCTAGAGAATTTTTTCACAAACACAATATATTCTTTGCTGAGAAAAATATCACCTTGTATGGTAGGCAGAATAATGGCCCTCCAAAGGTAATTGCATCTTATTATCAGGAACCTGTGAATATGTTGCCTTACATGGCAAAAGGACCTTGCACTTGTGATTAGACTGAGAACTCAAGATAAGATCATCTTACTGAACTGCCGGGATATTTATGTAAACTGGATCTATAAAACTGAGAAACCTTTCTAAGGTATGGTCGTAGACAGGGAGGTGTGGCTATGAAAGGATGTCACAGAGATGTGACTTCGGTGACCTTATAGCTAGAGAAAGGGGGCCAAGGGCCAAGTAACGCAGGTGGCCTCTAGAAGCTTGAAAAGCTAAGGTGACAATTTCTCAGCAATACCTCCAAGAAGTAATGCAGTCCAGGTGACACCTTGATTTTAGCCATTAAGTTCTATGCCAAACCTTCTAAACTGTACAGTTGTTAAGATAATAATTGTGTGTTATTTTAAGCCACAACATTTATAATAATGTGGTACAGTGGTCATAAAAAAACTAATTCACCTCAATAGATACTAAAATTTTAAGTACCTGATTATTCTTTCTTTTTTAATCCTCACATGATGATGTGCTTATTGATTTTAGATAGAGAAGAAGGGGGAGAGAAAGAGAAAAGAAAAGAAAGCATCAATGTGAGAGAAACACCAATCTATTGCCTCCCATATGAGCCCCAACTAGGGATCAAACCCACAAGCTAGGTATGTGCCCTGACCAGGAATTGAAACCGCAGACTTTTGGTATAGAGGATAATGCTCCAACCAACTAAGACACCAGACCAGGGAATACCTGATTATTCTTTAAATATACTTCATAAACTTAAATTAATTATTGTCTATTTTGCTGAAGCTAGGGTCACAGTGACTAGTGTGTAATTTATGAAAATATTATTTTGAGCCCATCTGCCAAAAGCTAGAAGAATATAAAAACCTTTGGCTACAGAGTATAACATTTATAAATTATGGAATAACATTTAATTATGGTTGCAAAATTACTGGTAACCAATCACTTAAAAGCTGAGTTTCAGCTCTTTGAAAAATTCAATTTCAGCAAGACTGCAAAATATTTTCTCTACTGGGATAATATCTAAGAAATAAGACATTGCACTCTGCTTAGCTCCCTGTCTAAATTGGTATTTGTAACATGGGTCACTAATACACTGAGTGTCCAGCAGGGGCAGCAATGTGGAATTATTTTCCTGTGACAACCCATATCTGGATGAAGTTAGCTGAACAGAAACATGCTCATGTATCTGTACATTCATTTTTATCATCAACAAGCACTTGGCATACTGTCCTTAAAAGAGAAATATAAAATATGCTGTGTATGTTGTGTGTTGGGGTGGGGTCAGGAAAAGAGCATTGGATATTGCAGGGCATCTTTTTCATTTAACCATAATATATATCAAGAGAGAATCCCTATTACATACAGCTAGGTGATGACTACGAGGCAAGGTCATGGCAGAAGCTGGAAGTTAAAAAAGTGAAGTTCTTCCAAACCCATTCTAACTGATTTTAATGTTACCTTTTAATTGTATTTATTTGTAATTCATACTTTGTTATAAAAGTGAATTATTTCACGTTGGCATGTTAAACAGGACAGAGCTCAAGCACAGCAGGTGTTCACTGGGAATGTCTTAGCAAGCCAGTGTATGCGGTTCAACCTGAATATGAACCACTTTATTACAGATCCCTTTTTAAGTAGAGAATCCTAGCAAGCAAGAGCTGCATGCTGTGCCTAGGAACGTTTCACAGAAATGTTCTTTGCAGTGCTTTACTGGTAAATGCTTAACAACCACTGCTTGTGGGTGGGGAGATCTGACTTGCAGCATTTGCCAATTTCTGTGGTGTAAGTTGTTCTACAATGGATAATTTCAAGCTTCCAGACTAAAGGTAGTGAATATGGAGCTGGGAATAGATGCACTCACAAGCCCCAGCCAGTTGGTAGGAGCTGATTCCAGCTCACCACTACCTGTCTCAGGAATCACACAGAAAAAGTACAGAGGCAGAGACATATATGACTGGAATATAAGGACACCAGCAATGAGCTGTATAGACTAGAAATCAGACGTTCTTTTTCCTCTGGGTACCACCTCTGGCTCACAGATTCTAATGTGATTCTTCTGAGGGTGTAGGGGGAGTAGTTGGTGGAGGGGCCTTTGAAAGCTCATTAGTTAAATGTTAAAATACTAGGTTAGTTTAATATTATTATAAATTCATTTTAAAAGCTCTAAATTAAAGATTCATTTGTTTTGTGGTTATTATGTGAATTTAAATTTTGGGTGCCCATAGCATATTGGGGGGAAATATTCTATTCTCCCTACATAAAGAAATGTATGAAGCAGAGGTGAACTTAGAAGGAGTCATGTGCCTTCTCTCCCTGCTGCCTAGCATCAATCAGATTTTAGAATGCTTGACCTTTTGAGCAACTACTTTGTAATTCATTCTAATTTTTTTTTTTTTTTGCAGTGGCATTGCATGTGTTTGTAAGAGGCTTCTAAATTTTAGTTGTACTTTGTACAAGGTCAACTGTCAAACATTGCTCTAATTAATCAGTGAATGGATGTTAAGGTGTGAATCTTTGTATCCCTCCAAAATTGGGCTTTTGGGAGGGAATTAGAGCATGAGGGAGGAGCCCTCATGAATGAAACTTATTTTAAAAACCCAGAGAGTTCTCTCGCCCTTCTGCCATGTGAGGACACAGTGAGAAGGCAGCCGTATATGAACTATGAAGCAGGCCTTCAACAGACAACAGACCCGTTGGAGCCTTGATCTTGGACTTCCCAGCCCCCAGAACTGTGAGAAATAAATGCTTGTTTAAGTCACCCAGTCTATGATGTTTTTGTTATATAGCAGCCCAAATGGACTTAGACAATGAATCACCAAAAATTTCCAATTTTAAAGCTTTTAGAAAACTGAACTTATTGAACAAAAGCTTGTAAGCAGAGAGATGAGAATGCAAACTGTGCTAATAATTGAATTTTGAAAATTTTGTTTTTGTGATTCAGAATATATTATTCATGAAAGTGTTTTTTGATAGAACTTCAATTTTTCATTTGAAAATTTATATGCTGAACCAAGGTAGAATAAAATTGAGATTATCTAAATATGTAAATGAATTTGACAAACCATTTAGAAGAGTCATAATTAGTGAAAACTTAATTGGACAAGTCTTTAAAACTATATTTTGAAGAAAGAGCTTTTGATTAGATGTAAGAAGACAGTACCTGTGAAAATATTTGGTCTGAAATAATTACAAAGTTAAATGTGAAAAGACTGAAATTTTGAGAATAGCCTCTATTTAGTAGAATATTCGTCAAGTTTGCATATATGTACCTTAATATCTATAGAAAGGGTATTTCCTCAATTAAACATACTGTAATTTAAATGGAAGTCACTTGAATGTATGGCTATAGGATTTTTAATAAAGTAATTAATAACAATAATATAATTATAAAGGTATTTTCATAAAAATGCTAATACCTCAAATTAGAGAGAGAATTAGAGCTTAAAGTATATGAGCACATGCCAATAACTACCCTGTTTATTTTGTTTGTGATGTACAAGTAATAAGAACATTTTATAAATGTGGCTAATAAATCTAGTATATGTGAATTTTATTTTTTATAAATACTGTTATGTGTGAAAATTTGGAATAAAACTATTTGAAGAGTAAACCAGTATTATGAAATCAATTGGTCAATCCATAAATAAATATTTCAAAACATGAATTAAATGTTTAAATCATTTTTTGCACCAGATTTCACTCTCAAAATAGTCTCAGTTTAGATGGCCTATCAGGGTTTTTGTTGCTCTAGGACACACTGGCTTGTATTACCCTTCAGTGAAGGATAATCTCCCTTTCCTACGTCACTATTGGCGATAGCACTCCCCAATGTGCTAGAGAGACGCTCGCCTGTCCTCTTCACAGATTCTGACCCATCAACTACCACTCCTTCATGCCCCCACGTATTAGCTTAGTGTTCTTTTATTTTTATTTTTATTTTATCAAGCAAAAAGGAAAAAGCACTCAGTGACGTGGACAACTCTGGTGATTACAGGGGGCGGGGCGGTATAAGGGGATTAAATGGTAATGGAAAAAATCTCAGTGAGATTTGAATTTAGAAAATGTTAGAAAAAGTTGTTGACTTCAGGGAGGTTCTGTTTTTTAGTTACCAGAGAGAATAAATCGAGCATAGATTTAGAAAGGGGAAAATGAAAATGTAGGTCAGTTATGGAAGTTAACATCTTATATAGAATATTACTTATCTGTAGTCACAAAAATAATTCCTTACTTTCTCTGTAGTCCTTCCATTTTCATAGTTTATTTTTTCCCCTAATTTCCACAACATTTCCCCTCTGCCATCTCAGGCTTCTTGGCAGTGTCCCAGTCTGGAATCATAATTCTGGTTTATAAGAACTCTATTTTTAATTGGCAATCTTTCTACTATTTTTTAGAGGATTATTTGAGCGGTATTTAAGTTAAATAGTTGGTAGATAAGATCTGCTGAAAAGAGAAGGGACTTATGATGTTTCCACAGAGCCATAGAACTGATGTGAACAGTTCCAACAGTTGTGGGTCTCAAGAGAAGCCTTGACAATTTGAGGTAGAATACTCAGGATTGCCTTTAGTATAACAGAGACATACTCAAAGTTATGGACAATTTTTGTGGAAGAAATGTATCCTGTCCACATAAGATCGTTAGAAAATTCGTCATCAGCATTCTGTTTATATGCTGTTATAGCAGATCTTTCACATTGTGATATTTGTGTGTACATCTATCTTTCCCACTAGACCCTGAGCTGTTCAGGAATTGGGATTTCGTTCATCTCTATATCCCCAGGGCCTAGTGTAGTCTGGGCACAATGTAGGCACTCAACTAGTATTCACTGAATGGAGGAATCATGAATTCAATCATCTACAAATTCTCATATCACAAATACTGCAGATGCTTGAGGACTATAATGAATTACGTGCATCATTATCACATGGTCTATTGCAAGTCATTTGCCGTGGGGAAAATTTTCTCTTGTTTCATTAGCATTATTAAACAATATCCATACAACTTCCACCAATTTTTGGAATGACTGAGACCCTACCCCATACAATTTAAACATTCATTTAGTATTTTTTCCTCATATCCAGTAACTCTGTAACTCAAATTGCAATGTCATTTACAATATAAAAACAGTGAGAAGGAAAATAATAACCTTTCAAAGTTTCAAAATGTTTTAAAGATCAATCACCTAGTACAATGTCCTCGATTAATAAAATTCTTACCCAGGGACATTTAATTCTTCCAAGCTCACATAATAGAGATGATGCCAATACTCGTGGGGGGTGGGGGTGGCAAGTCTCCTAAACTGCTTTTTGTCCATGATGTCTGAAGTGAACTGCAATTGCCAAAAGGAAAGTGAACAGAAACAGAAATCAAAACTACCGGAGAAAAAAATAGAGCAAAAAGTACTTAAGGAGAGAAATTTACTTTATGCAATAAACTTACTTTGCAACATTTATGTATAAAACTGCTTTTAAACTTCTTTTACATTAAATAAACCCTGGCAATTTGAAGGGATGCTGCTTTAGGCCAGCTTCCCCAGAAAATAGACTTTGAGCATTTGAAATTTGCATACAGGAATTTGTTGAGGACTGCTCTTAGAGCAGCACCTCTGTTTGAGGGGCCTCAACTGGACAGAGACAAGAGCTGAACTTTGGTGCAATTGCAAGAGATCCAGCCAATTCCATGGGTGCTATGCAGCTTGGACAGCTCTTCAGAGTTGTCCTGAATTAAGGCAAGGGGGCTGGGCTTTTCACTCCCAAGTGAACCCATCAGTGGATTCAAGCTGAGGGCACTTCTTGGGAAGGGAATTATCTATGAGTCTTCTGAAGCCAGTCTTCCTGGCAGCTGGGCTAATAAATACATCCGTCCTGAAGAGGAATCTGAGCAGTGCACCATAGTACTCACTATTGCCACTCCTTATGCCACTCAGAATACTCCCCACCTGGGAGCACTTACTCTAGGATTCAAATTTGTCTCTTTTTCCAGAAAAAACTTATGATAAAAAAAGTTAGTGGAAGGAACTACAGCTTCTGCTACAGCTGGTCAGGGAACCACAGCTGATATTTATTATTTCCCTCCTCTGCCACCATGGTAGATTCATTTCCGCTGAAAAGAATGGCTTAGACCCTCATTCCTGATGGGAAAGTGTCCCTAGTGATACGCCTACTCTTACTACTGCCCAATTATTTTCAAAATTGAGCAAAGGAACACCAAGAGATGATCTAGTGTATCCCTGAGTGTGAAACATATGCCTCCCAACTGAATCCATGGTATATAATAGTACTCGCTCTATCTCCTCCAAGTGATAACAATTAATTTACCTGTCGGGGTAGTGATTCTGTCCATGTTTGCTGGTCTCTTGGTGAGAGAAGCCCAACGCAATGAAGTAGCAGCCATAACGTAAAATGTAATGGTTCCCTAGTGGAAGCACTGCCTGAGGAGAATTGGGACCTCTAGACCCACTGATCAAAAGTCATGTGGATGAGGGTTGGCACACAAGTTTCCCAAATGAGTTATTAGTAATAATGTTATATGGGGCTATTCCTTCTTCTTTATTCTTAGAATGATAAATTTGTGTTACATATGTAATAACCATGCAATGATTGATTTAAAGATTATACTGAATTTTGGGGGAAGGAATACCAATATTAGAGAACATCATCTCTAAATTGGAGTCACAGATACACTTTCAAAAGGTCATTTCATTTCTCAGTCATGCTGAAAAATTTGTGTGTTCCATATAATATATGATAAGACCAATGACCAAGCAAGCAGTCATACGGCCACAGTCATAATATAAAGTGTATGCTATAAAGTGTGTTCCTTGATCCAAAACAACATTAAGCAGAGTTTTATGTTGGCACAACAATCTATAAACTCTCAGAAAGTGGAGCGGGCTGAGGCCTGGTTGGGAAGGCGAACCCACCTATGGGAATAGTTTCTTGGCCTTCTTGAGGGAAGGTGCCTTGTTGATGGCTTCGCGTTGTTCTTTGTCCCTGGAAGCCTATATTTGGTAGCAGCAGTGGCTTGTTTGGCCTTGCTGAGTGGGAGCCCCTGTCATTGAGCACAGGCGTAATCAACATCCCTGCCACTGTAGCTATCTTATTTATGCCCCCTTTTGCCAAAACGGAGTAGTTGATGACCAAATCTGGCTAAAGTCAAGCCAAGACATTCTATACATGTGATTGTTTAGTGCTTTTTCTATGATAAATGATCTATGGAGGAAATTATCATCAATGACTCATTTTTCTGTACACCTTATGCTCACTCCCCTAGATTCATCTATATAGCTTAGTCTCAGAAAACCATTTTTTCCTAAACATCAAAACTTTCTCCTTGAAGCCCATGAAAAACCTGATTCATCCATCACTGCCCATGAGCCTGCATATATTCTGACCTCAGGCCACTTCTTTTTCCCACATAGATGTGCACTTCTCAGAGTTATACCTACTGGGAGGAATTCCCCTCATCCTGTCTTTCAGGACTACCCCTGATTTTTAGCTGGCATGTCAACATCTTATGACATGAACTCAGCCTTTCCCTCCTCCATCAGCTATTCATAATGAATTCCCCATGCACCGTAGGTGCGTGCTAAATCAGACTCTCTGATGAGACAGTGGTAAATTATATCAGTCTGAGGCACCTGCTTAAGTTGCTTACGTGTGCCCCCTGGTCATGATCATGAATAATGCTGCCATGATGAATTGCCACTGGGCCCCATCAACCTATGACTAGATGAGTTTGGCAGAACCTACTTCTGCATGGCTACTTATTGTGCATTTAGGTCCTTGGTCGCTATCGAGACCCCTCGCATGCCATAGCTGTTAATCTAATAGAATCTAATAGAAATCTAATTTTTTGTTTTCTGTAGATGCCATAGCCTTGCTCCAGAACACTAAAGGGTCCACATTAAAATTCTCCATTTAGGTAATTCAATAATGCCAGATAGTGATTCTTGCTTACCACAAAGATAGATTCCTTTAATATCACAGAGTATGTTGTGTTATCTTGAAGCAAGGGGTCCATGTAACCAGGCTACTTGTACTACAGCCACAATATCCTGCAAAATGCTTTTCTGTGTTGTGTTCAACTCAAGGCTGTTAGCTTCCCAAGTAACTTTTTTACCAGGAATTGCATTTTCATTCTTAGTGGTGGGAGATAAAAGGTACAATAAAATGTCCTTTACTGTGGAAATGGCCTGGCATGCATCAGATCACTGAAAAAAATTGATGTAGCAAGTCCCTGAATCTTTATACCATTTATTGCCTATCCTCTGGACTACATGTATCTTAACAAGGCCACCAGAGTAAATACTTCAGCTTCACCCAGTCTGGTTCATATAATAACATTACAGTTGTGGACCAATGTTATATTATATGGACTGCCCAACTCATTTAGTTCTGTTCAGGCCTTATTTATTATGTAGAGTAGGAGGATTAACATAGCCATAAAATAAGATTATAGAAGTATATTTTTGTCCATCACATATGAATATCAACTGCTTCTGTTTCCCCTTCCCATTAGGAATGGGAAATAATGCATTCATCAGAACAGCAGCTGCTTATTGAGTTCCTGGAGCCCTATATACAGAGCCAGGACTAGAGTAAAGTAGGTAAAACACTTGCATCAGACATAAGATTTAAGGGAACACCAAAAACTCAGCAATCAAGATAAACAATATGCAATATTTTAAAAAATAAAATTATAATGCAAAATATCAAATACAAATTCATGATGAATAAATTATCAAACTTTTTATTAAAGACAGAATCAATACTTCTCATTTTTCCTTTTGTCCCAAGTTCCAACATGGCTTGGCATGGTGCTGTTTCTGATTCTGTCTGTATTAAAAATTTTGTTACATCTGGCACAGCTCCTGCAATTGGAGCTTTTATTTGGTTGACTTTGTGGAAGTCCACTGTCATCTTACAGCATATAGCTGACTTTTGTTGTCTGGGTGAAAATGATGAAATCAGTGGATGATGTGATGAAAATCACCATTCCTGTCTTTTAAGACCTTAAGCAAAGTTTATTCAAACTTTTCTTTTTTTCTTTTTTTTTAAGTAATTACTTTATTGTTTTTCAATTACAGTTGTCTGCAACCTCTCCCCTTCCTTCCCCCACCCCCTCCAACCCCACCTCCCTTCCCTGCCTCCGTCCTCCCCCTTGGTTCTGTCCATGTGTCCTCTATAGTGGTTCCTGAAAACCCTTCTCTCCATTGTCCCCTCCCCCCTCCCCCCTGGATATTGTTAGATATTTCTTAATTTCAATGTCTCTGGTTAAGTTTTCCTTGGTTTTTGCTTTTGTTGATTATGTGCCGGTTAAAGGTGAGATCATATGGTATTTGTCCCTC